>PVHY01020092.1:0-26183 GCA_004024945.1 Uropsilus gracilis | reverse complement strand
TATTTATATTTATATTACATTAGTCAATTATTGTGTACCCCAGGGCTTTCCCACTTCACTAACATTTGTTAACTATCCTGATCTTTTGTGCTCTTCACCTCCCCCCCTTCTTTAAAGTGGAAAGTATTTGCAAGACTTTTGGTAAAAATGTCTTGGTAAAAGTAGTCATGTGCTTAAAATGAACAAACTTGGTAATGTGCCTATTACTTTGAATTATAGTCCATGTTTCACTTTGTATTTAACTTTAACTGTGTGAACTTTGCAATGTTTCAATCACTTTGAATTCTGTGGGCATACAGTGAAAATCCCTGCATGCATTTTGGTTATGTGTTTATAAAAAGCATTTGCCTATGTCAGTATGCATACTGGTTGGTAAGAAGAAAAGCAAAAAAACCTGGTATTACACTGCCAGAGGAAATTCAGTATATATACCAAAAAACAGATTTAGATAGAGTTTGGAATTTCAGAAAAAAGCGATGCTATAGGCATAGATCGGACATTTCTGCAGTCATGACTGTCCAAATAAATGCTGGGTACCCACTGAGGTTCCGCAGGGTTAAATGACTTGATTTTTTTTTCCTCTCAGATACCTGAGTTTGAAAAATACTTTTAGCTGGTATTGATGTAACTGCATGTTTTGCCTATTTGCATGTAATGTTTTTGCATGATTGTGTAAGAAAAGGGTTGTTTTTATATTTATAAATATAAATGTATATTAGAGCAGAATTAGGGAATTCCAGTCAAATGCAATTTAAATACCAGGGCTTTATATACTAGGAAAAATAACCAGAAAAACGAAAAGTTCTTAATGCCACAATTAGCCAGTTATTTTACTCCAAGTACCATTTAGTCCGAAAGTTCCAAACACATGTCAAGATGATGCCCCTCCAAACCTGAAGGTACCCTACAAAGTCCAGTCCTCCTCCAGTGGCTTCTTCTTTCTACAGTGTTCCAAGTTTCTCTGCTTCTCCAAGGCTCTTCAAACTTTTCCAACAGATGCTAATGTAGTCAGCTCTCTAAATATACCACCTTTCTGCGGCTACATGTGCTTCCTTTACCAGGTCGGCCTTTGGTGACATCAAGCCACATTTACCAGGTCTGCCCTCAGAAGCCGCTGGTCACCCCCCAGCTTGCCATTCTGGCATCCAACTTCACTCCAGCTACTTCTCTGCCAGTCACTCTCCCACCATGGCTCCTTGCCATCACTAGCTCACCATTCCAGGGGGATTCCATTGGCCAAGCCACATGGGCATGTTTTATCAGTCCGCCATTCTCCTCTTCTCCTCTTATCTCTTCATATGTTCTTTTTATCCACCATTTGGTATTTCTTGTTCCTTCTTGGGGGGGTCTTTCGAACCACGCCCACCAGCGCATTTTGGTGCCCATATACTTTTTAACTGTGTTACTACCCCTCTATCAATTAGTTTCTCCTCTCTCTTAATCTTTACCAATTCTCTCTGATCACCATTATTTCACTGAGAATGAATATAGTAAACAGATTTCTAACTAAAAATCTACAACACAAAATGTATATAAAGTGTAAAACAATCTATATGTTTGAATATATCGTGCTAGTTTCTCTATAATTTCCAAATATTCATATAACTAAATAAGATACTGAGTCCATATTAATACCTTAGGGTGTAAATTAGAAGAGCATTAACTAAAATTATGAGTTTAGGCAGTGGTTGAAATAGAGTACAATGAGAATATGAAAATGGTCTTGTGAGGTTTCTTCTTTCTATGTAAAAACAGTCTGTGGTTTTATATTTAGTCTCTTCTGAATTATATTATATTTTCCTCTGAGAAGCTGTACTTAGATTCTGAGTATCAGAATTTATTATTCAGTTAAGATAAAGAAATTATTTCACAGACTTGGTTCCTTTGCAATCAATGGTTTTTCATAAGCGATGGGACACCATTAATGCCCCAGGTGGATAAGATTTCTGTATTGGAAACAAATGGAAGAGACAGGATAGTTCAAGATATCAATTGAGAGAAAAGTCAATTTTGTTCACCTTTCAGAAAAGAACTCCAATATTGCAAGAGTGTGTTCATTCCCTTTTATTTTTTCCTCACATGAGCTAATGAGGGATGAACTGTTTTTTCTTTAATATCACATGTTTTGTTGATCATTCATTAAGATAGATTTTATAAACACATAACTGTGGAGTTTCATGAAAGAAAACTACTACCCTAAGACATAAGCAACAGATATCTTCAGATTTCTAGGATTTTAAAATTTGATGATATTTGATTTGAAAATTAGATTTAACATACAAACTACACATGGTAATTAATACATCACATGGATTTCCTCATAAATATTATATAAACTTAGATCAGTCACATTTATAAAAATATCATGCCACTTTATTTTTTCACTATAAATCTATACAAGCATATCTTTTAATTTTTCTTAAAGTTCAAATCTTAGAATCTATGGTACTAAGGGTCTACAAGCTTGAATAAAGATATATGTTGTGTTACCAGGTAACATAAAAAATCTGTAACATAGAGGAGAAATATGAAGCCGTATTCACCTGGCTTTTCTGTTGTGGTAGTTTTTACCTGATTCACCACATTTTCTTCTGTGATAGGAAAAATGTTAACACAAGTAGAAAACAATGACATAGTTCAAATTTGAAATTTTGTATTCTCTTTAATATAAACAAATTCAATAATAAATTCAGTTCTGAGGAAAGTTTAGCTTTTTCCTTAATAAAATAGCAAGAACCCATATTCACAGCTGTATTATAAAACAATAAAAGTGTCCAAAAATGGTTAAATGGATGGACACACATATGTATATTATAAATATACATACATCACACACACTAGACTTATCATTCAACCATAAAAAATGTACTTTTGCCACCTTTGACAACATGGAAGAACTTCAAACACATTATGCTTAGTGAAGTAAGTCAGGCCAATGTAAGTACTAATACTCTTCTTAGATGTGGAATCCAAGAAGAAAAAGCAAAGTGATCTTAAATATAAGAAAACAGATTAGCAGCTGAAAATGTGAGGTATGGGATAAGATGTTCAAAAAAGAAAAAGAAAAAAAAAGTCAACAAGTACTTTCTTCTATTCAAAAGCATGAAAACACACACCCCCACAAAATCTATTTATACACTTACTTTGCTGCTGTCTTGCCACAAATTTTTCCTAGGTAAACTCCCTAACCAAAAACACATACTTTCTCCCTAGCCTTTTTATAATTATCTGCACAGAATTAGTTGTATGAAAAATAGATCTCTTTGTATTATCGAATTAAGGAAGATAGGATTTTGATCTATTTTTTGTACAGATACCTCTTAGGAACCCAGGATTGATTAGATACCCAAATTTTTTATGGTTTAAGTCTGGGAAGGGGACAAAATGGAACATTTGTGGGATTTCTTCTGCTTCCTATGTTCACAGTCATAGTCAAATTTAGTCAGAGTAAAAAATTATTACAATGACTGTATATATCAACAAAGCTATCTAGTATTTGCTAGTGGGAAAGAATCAGTTGGCCACACATCCTGAAAAGGAAATTTCACCGGGAAACAGGATTTAAAGAGTAGGAAAAAGACTGTGGGTACTTTGAAGGAGGGTGTGATGTGCTGATAAACACCTGAAGAGGTGTGAAGCTATTCCCCTGAATCACATACAGTGTTGTAAATTTATTTTTTATAGCAATAAAAATTTACATCAATAAAAACAAAGGAATTTTATTACTGAAATAAAATAAAAAATGTGGCTAGAGAAAAATGCACTTGCTGTAGAGTTGGAGATTAAACTCTCTCACTTCCTTTAATTCACCCAAAAATGACTGACATTGGGGACAATAAAGAAAATAACAGGTTCTGTATTCATTAAATTAGAGGTTGTATAAGTTGTTTCTATGATTTTGAGTATATCAATAGAAACAGCTGTTCTTGTCTTTCCACAATCCAGTTCTGCTTTCTTTATTCCTGCGGTTTTTGTTGTTAGAGTTTCATATATTTAAATCATGGGCAAATTAAATCAAACTGACTCAATTCCATTGAAGCAGATTTTCTAAACAGATTTTTAAAAAATGAATGCAATATATTTCTTAAGATATGTTCAGAGAAAATACACTCTTTTAAAAGATTCTTCTCTATCTATAGTCAAAACATTAGGATGATAATTCAGCTTGGAATGAAGGACAATATTCTAAAAAATAGCTGAAGACTTAGAGCTGTCTCAAAATTAATCTCCACTTAATTAGCTTAAATTAAAACTTAAGTTTCACTTCTTAAATAAAAATTTATACAGTTGGTAAATAATTATTATCTCTTTATGAGCAGTGTGGATGAATCATCTGGTGTAATATCTTTTTTCCATTGGAAAACAGGATTCAAAGAGTAAGAAATAATGGTCTACCATAAAAGACTATGGGCACTTTGAAGATGGATGTGGTGGCTACTACATTGGTTTATGATGACTTTCTCGAAAGTGTAAAACAGAAAATAGAAAAGTAGGCAAAGATAAAAGATAGAGGAAGGTACAAGGTAGCATGGAGGAAGATTACTATGCATTCTTGGGATTTTTTGAGACCGAACTGATAATGCTTGAAGGTGCCAATCTGTATTATAAGTTTTCTAAGACTGTCTTTCCTCAAGCAGAACTAAAAGTAGAAAGCCTGTCCAACTGAGAAGAGATTGTGAACGTTCGATGTCTCAGACAGAATGGAATGAACAGTGTCTAGTTATACCTGTTAGGGAAAGTCTTCAATATAGAAGACATTATGAAGTTCAATAAACCTGAAGATTTTCTGTAAATAAGTGAGTTAAAACAATTAATCATCTATAGTAATTTTAGTTTTGCCTCTATTCTCTTATTTGCTAAACTAGAGCATTGAGACAAATTCAATACTGCAAATACCAACTGCAAAATACCTGGTTTACCAGGAGAAATGGTCTTTTCTGGTTTCTCTATGTCTTGTTCTGAAAACATTAAAAACAATCTTTTCAAGTGTATAGATGTTTTTTAAATTAACATACATTGATTTTAACATACATCGATTTTTCTCTGTGCGGAAGGCTGATGCTTTCTTGGGAGAAAGCAATTTACATATTTCAATAGTGTATAAACCTATTCCTAAATTTCCATATTTCTTTGATTTATATGAAAAAATTAAAAGGTTTTATTTGTGTGAAAAAATATAACAAATTTTCATATGTTTGTTTTGTTAACCCACAATTTTCAAAGCACAGGCTATAATAAAACAAATATGTAAAACAATTATAAACAGATTATTAAAATATTTCTAAATTTTCTAATAAAAATTTATGTATTATAAAAGCATTGTAGATGAAATCAATATACATACTGTGTAATGGACCTTTGTCAGAAGAAACTAAAAATAAAACATTTAGAGAAATAAGCATGAAGTTAAATCATGAGCAAAACTGTTGTATTTAATAATAATGAATAAATTCTATAAATGCGGTAGGCTAACTAGAAGCTTTAAATAATATTGGGTTTCTAGTTAAGAGGAGAATGAGGTTGAAAATTGTCCATTTAGGAGCACATTCTTATACGAAACAAGTATAGTCAGGAAAGTTAATCATTATTTTGCTACATTAAAATTTTCGTTTACAAGAATAACTAGACTCAAGTTTACAGTCAGTTTCTAGGTAATCTCTAGGGAGAATTAAAGGGGAAGATGATATTGTATATCAGCTAGACTTACATTTTTGAATTTGCTGCTATGGCAGAATCCTGCCACATAATTTTATGTAATAAAGAAATAGCTTCCATACAGCCTGAGGGTTTTATAAAACTTGCCTCCAGTAAATAGCTAGTTGGTAATAGAGCTGACACCTAAACACTAAATTGCTATGTAAACTTAGAAAAAAGTCACCCCAATTTTAGGTATCCGTTATTTCATACTACTATGATTTTAGGGTGGGGCAATCTCTTAGTGGGAGGACAGAGGCATTTGAGTAAATCAGACATGGGTAAGATCTTAGCTCCAACATTTACTAACTGAAAATATTAGAAAAATAAATTGTGCTCTGAACTTTGTATGTTGAACTGTCTCCACATATATTAAGTGTGAACAACCGGTATATTCATATCTCTCACAATGACATAGTGAAAAATATCAAAAGCTTTATCTATTCCTTAGTTTATAATAGTTCAATTATTTTTCATCCTCTTTAGATCTTAGTAGATTATGATTTGTGATTTTATGTGACACTAGTATGGAATTAGAAAAAAAGCCACAATATAAACCTGATCATACTTTTTTGAAGAACTTCAAGAAATCTCTCCCCAAACCTAGTCTTTTCTGAGGCTCAACTTAAATAATCTAGATGTTTTGCCAACGGGATAGTCCCCATTTCACTACTTAGTACTGCAAAACTTTAAAACCATATCAAGGAATGAGATGAGGGAAATAATGAGAATCTGGAGCATCTGTGTTAAGTCTCCACTGGTAGATGACAAGCCTCTTTTTAATTGCAAAATGATGGCAAACTCAGCTTGCTCTATTTAAATATAAAAATAAAAAAAATTACCTGATTTTTCTTCTCTTTTAACTTGTGGCTCTAAAGAGAAAATATAAAACAGATATTTGAGAATGTGAAAAAAATAAACTAGAGCACAAATTCATATTTGAAAAGTATTTTGTTTATTATAATTAGAATAGTAGAGTTCTACTAAAATATTTCAAGTTGCATGCTGGCTTGTCAGTACAATCACATAGATTCATAACATGTACTTGTCTTTTATTAAGTTGTTGCTACTTTTAATTGATATCAACCTAAGTTGTTTCCCTCAAGATGGTTGCTATTGAGTCTATACTATTCCAATATCAACAGGTGATAAATTATTTGATGATCGTAATTGGAAGGGTCTGTCTCTGAAATAGATTGAATTGGATACATAATGTCATTTAGAAATTTAGGCAAATAATATGGTGGCTTTGATTGTTCCACATAAAGATATGTTGAAGCCTTAACAGTAGAATAAACTGTGACTTTATTTAGAAATATCAACACTACAATTGTGATTGGTCAAGGTAAAATGAGGCCCTGCTTAATTAAAGTGTGCTATTAATAGTTCTGACTGAGGCCAGGCACAGTGGCTCGTGCTTGTAAGCTTCAGCCTATGAAGAGGCCAGGGCTAGGGATTGCGGTTCAAGTCCTGCCTGGGGCCGGTAGCGATACCTAGTTCCAAAAAAAAATAGCTGGGTGTGGTGGTGTGCGCCTGTAATCCCAGCTACCTGGGAAGCTGAGGCTGGGGATCGCTTGAGTCTGTGGTACCCCGGGCAACGAGAGCCTGCGGTTCCACAGACAAAAATAGCGAGACCTAGTCTCAAAAAAAAAAAAAAAAAATTGTTCTGACTGGTGTCCTTGTAAGAAGAGGAAAGAAGACACAGAGATAGAGACACAGAGATAGAGACACACAGGGAAGAAATGATCATGTGATGATGGAAGCAGACGTTGTAGGGACTACAGATCAAGTAAAATCAAGATAGCTGGCAATACCAGAATCTAGAAAAAAGAGAAGGTTTTCCTTTGTGATTTTAGAACTTGGCTCTGCCGACATCTTGAGTTTTAAGTTTTTAATTTCCAGAATTATGAGGCAATACCTTTTTTGTTGTTTTAAACTACTAGTGTATGGAATTCATTCCAGTCACCAAAGGAAACTAATAGAATTTGGTAACCAGAAATGGGGTGCAGTTGTAACAAACAGCTTATCAAAGTAGATGTGACTTTGAAATTAGAGATGGAACATTTTCTAATTTCTTGCTATAAAAAAAGGTTAAGCTGCACTGTAAAGACTTGGCAGAAATATCAACAATAAAGACTTTTTCTGAAAGACTAGTTCAAAAAGAATCAAGGAGAGCCAGAGAAAGTTTCTGTCATCTTCGAGAATACATATATTCTCATGAGCAGAATTTAGCTAGAAAAAGGAAGGTTAATGTGCTTCTGATGAGATTTCAAAAGGAATGAGCAAAAAAATACTGGCTAAACAAGGAAGATTTTCTTTATTAAAAAATTGTGTCAGAACCAATTAAATTATGAAGGTAGAATTTGTAAGTGAACAAAATATTAGCTGAGGAAATTTGTAAGAGAAGCGTAGGAGTGACTTCTAGGTTCTCCCTCCTGCTTATAAAAAAAGATGTGAAAGGGAAGACAAATTGAATAATGAATTGTTAAACAAAAGGAACTTGATAATTTGGAAAATATTCAACTTATCTAGCTAATGTGGCCTGCAGACAGCCATAGGGCTGACAGGACTACTTTTGTTAAAGAAATCAGATGTGTGACTCAGTAATTTAATCTGCTACCTCAGAAAAGACAGTAGTTGTAGTTATCCAGGAACAATCTGTGAAGGACCTTTTGCAATGTTAGCTGAATGTAAGAATGGTCAGACTTTTGAGAATTTTCTACAAAAATTGTGGCCTATACAGGATGGGATCAAATGAAGGCTAGATTTTCAGATTCAAAGAATTGAACTAAGAAGGAAAGTCCTAGAGACTTTCACTAGAGAGGGAAAGTATACCATCCATGTGGTTCAAGATCATCCTACCAGACAGAGTATAGAACATTGAGTGACAGAGGACTCTCAATTTTTGACATCTATCATGTCATGTTTCATGGTTCACAGATGAAGAATAATTTTCTACAGGAGGAATTACACCCAATTTTATCAATGACTGATGTAGATTATATTGGGGACTTTGAATTGATGAATTTTGACTTGACAGCAAATATAGAATTGATGATGAAATGAATGAGAACTTCAAGGATGTTGGAATGGACTAAATGCATTTTGCGCATATGTAGGACATACATTTGGGAGGAGGTAAAGGCAACTCTTTATGAGCTGATATGTGTACCCTCAAAAGATATGCTGAAATTGTAATCTTCAATACTATGATTGTGACCTTATTTGAAAATAGGTCCGTGCAGATGCAAGTAATTAAGATTCAGTAACATGAGGTTACAATAGGTCCTTAATCCAGTATGGCATGCACATATAGGAAGTGGAGAAAAGTAACAGAGATTAAGACACATGTGAATACAGGATCTGAGATTGGAATGAGGTATGAATAAGCCAAGGATCTTAGCAATCAAACAATCAAGGATTGCTTAGAAACACCAGAAGCCAAAAGAGGCAGGGAGAATTCTTCCTTACAGATTTGAAGGGAAATATGGCTCATATAGACATAGACATCATTATATTTGCCTTTTAGCTTCCAGAACTGTGAGACAATAAAATTCTCTTGTTAAAGTCATATGATGTTATTTTATTTTAGTGATATTTTATTATAGAAACATATTTATTATAAAACCTTATAACACTAACCCAATTAGGACACTGAATCCAAAATTCTAATCATTTTGAAAATCAAATTGTGTGTTCTTTCACAAAGTTCTAGCTGACTACTGCAGTCCTTAGAAAATGTTCATCTGACTCAGGAGTCCAAAAAAAGAGGAGTATGAAAGCAGCTGTTTTTCTTACAGAATGTTCATTTCCTATAGTAGTCAGCAAAAAATTGTGGTTTTTGTTGGACTCAACTCAATCAATTGTTTTTTCTGAACCATACAAATTTCTCAGATGTTTAACTTATGTAAGTGGTAAGGCTCTTTTTCTGCTAGGAATAGGTATTATAGATAAATGTATCTTTTCTTAACATTGGTAAAGATTAAAATTCTGGTATCATGTACTGGGATACAATATTTACAAATAAATGATGTGCTGACTATAAATATAGAAAGCAAGTTTGAATCTATACATAAAAGGTACATACGTGGCTTCTCTTCTTTTTTCACTTGTGATTCTAAAAATAATGCAAATATTAGTGACTATACTTTTAAGCCAACTATATCAATTTTGTTCTTATTACATTAGTTAATCATTAATCAACTCAATAAAATAAATATATTAATTATTAATTTTCAATTTATTGTTATTGATTATCAGTGCAATAGTGCATGTAGTAAAGTATATTAATATATAATGTTTATAATACATTGTATTAGACTATATAGCATATATAAAGAATATATTACATTAGATTAATACAATTAAGTAAGTAAATATTCTATATTGTAGTCAGATTTATTTTGAGAAAAATGGAAATGTCAAATAAGATTTTTAATCAGAAATTAATGAAAATTATTGGTTTTTACCTTCAGTGAACAGATGAAGGAAAAATATATACTCAAAAACATATTTAAAATCATAAACATCTTTGCACCCAAAATAGTTAGGCCTTTGTCTTTAAATAAAATACTCAACAATAAAAGCAGAATATGATAAAAACTTGCATTTGATTTGCTTTATAACTCATGCATGTAACACATGCATGCATGCATATGTAACATACGTGGAGTCTTAGTCTTGACTTCTTTGCCTAAAAGAAATTGAAAAAATTATCAAAGACTGAGTCAATGTGCATTCAATTTGCATTGAATGGATATAAAGTAAGATAGAACATGATGCATTTGAAACTCAGAATCCAACAATATAAACAGCTGTTCTTCACAGTAATTTAATGTCCATGCCAAATTATTATATTAAAAAATCACTTAAAAATAGTGACACTCTGCTTAATTTTTGTACCATTAAAAAGTAATTTGCTCAAAAACCCTTCTGTGCAAAGTTAACTTTCAATCTAATATCAAGAAATAATACATATTTTATTCAAAATAATACTTTTAATTATCATCCAAGATGAAATATTTAAGACTATTTTCATTTCCATTAACATTATCAAGATGTTATTTATCCCAAGATAATATAAATGATTACTGTTGAATTTGGGCCTCTTGAGGACTGAAATAAATTATATGCTTTTTTTGTACAAATAGATCCTGAATACAGGTGGCTGACAGGTTTTCTATAAAGGTCAAGTAGTAGATATATATTTTTCATGTAATTTCAGTTTTTAAGACATATCTCTGTTGCATATTTTCAACTGTTGAGCACAGAAGTAGTCTTCAGCAATAGGTAAATGACTGTTTTCTACTAAAACTTAATTTACAGAAATTGTGGCCTGTTTGTATACTGTTGTTTATCAACCCATACCCTCTCAATAGTCAAGTTTTAGCTTTGATTTTTCATCTTAACAAAGATTTTGACACTCAATAAAAATACCATCCTTTGATTCTGTATTCCCTTAGAAATGCCAAGCATTTCCTTTCCATTATGGCTCCATTTAACTTCAGAAGAATGTCATCTTTACTTTCTATACCCCTTCTTGACTCCTATTTAAACATCAATTCACTATAACTTATATGTTCTTCCCACAATTCTATGTATCAGTCCTCTCTGGTCAACAATCCCCACAAACACACTACTTGCCAAAACAAGTGAACACATCTAAATATATTGATCACATTCTCCTTTGTAAGTCCCTATTGATTAAGTTTTTCGGAAGGGCAAACAAAGCATATTCTATTGTAATGGGATAAATGATACTGGTTCCCTATTTTATTCTCTTATGTGTCCCAGTGACTTCTACTTCTATGATAAAATAACAAAGATTAAAGTAGTCCTCATACCTTAAACTGTAGAAAACAGAAAAAAAGTTTATACAGTGGTTTTAAATATATTGTATACCAGAAAACAAAGAATAGTGATCCATAGTGATGGGAAATGAAATAAATGTGCCCTGTGACACTTCCAGATCAATGCCTTATTAGAGTTACAAGGACTTAGTGCAGAAGTGACGTTGAGCTGATAAAATGGAGGCAAAAGTCCCGAACATTCTAGATAGTTGCAGATCACAGATCAGAAAAACAGAAAGCAGAGTACTTCAGAGAGGAGAGAGAAATTTCTTGAGAATTTATAAGTTCCCATAAGTTTAGAGATGAACATAAAAAACAAAATATATATACACATATATATATTTTATATATATAAAGTATATATACACATATATATGTAGAACATATATATATTATATATATAATATATATATATTCTTGTGAAGTCAGGCAAATAATGGAAAAGATAGTAGTATGAATCCTTACAGATAGGTCTATATATAAACTTTAGAATAAGTATGCCAATTTCAAAAAGAACTTGTTGGGGTTTGATGCATATTACATGGGGTTTATAAATCATACTAGCAAGAATTTAAATTTTAACAATCTTGAATCTTCCCAAACATGGAATATCTCTCCATCTCTTTCAATCTTCTTTGATATTTTTCATCAGATTTTTATTTCCTTAACTTCTAATTTAGCTAACTTTTAAAAACTTTTTTTTACTGATTACACATACATTTTAAATCATTGTATACCCTGAGGTTCTCTCATCACCCTGTTACCCACGAACTGTTATCCTAATCTCCCATGCCTAGCCCTCCCCCAACATCCCTCTCCCTTGCCTTATTCTTTTGTTCTGCGGAGAGTTTGTTAGTTTTAACTCTATTTTGTCTTTTGTTTGTTTGTTTTCTCCATATACCCCATGTATAGGTGAGATCATCCAGTATTTCTCTTTTGCTTTCTGAGTTATTTCTGCTAATATGATTCATTCTAGGTCCATCCATGTTACCAAATTTATATTTTTTGATTGATGAATAATATGCCATTGTGTAAATATACCATATCTTTAACATCCATCTATCTGTTTTGGGGCATTTGGGTTGTTTCCATGTCCTGGCTATTGTAAACAATGCTGCAATAAACATGCAAGTGCAGGTGTCCCTTTGAATTGGTGTTTTGCATCCTTTGGGTAGATTCCCAAAAGCAAGGCTGCTGGATGAAATGGAGGTTACATTTTTAGTAGTTTGAGGGTCTCCTCCATAGGTTTCCATAGTGACTGGACCAGTTTGCATACCCACCAGCTGTGTAAAAATGTTCCTTTTTCTCCATATTCGTATCAATACTTGTTTTTTGTTTGTTTTGTTTTCTGTTTTTTTGTTTTTGATATGGGCCATTCTTGCTAGTGTGAGGTGGTATCTCATTGTGGTTTTGATTTGTTTTCCCTCATTATAAATGAGGTTGAACGTGCTGACCACTTGTATTTTCTTCTCTGGAGAAGTATCTTTTCAGCTCTTCTGCCCATTTTTTGACTGGGCTTTTTTGCTTTGTTTTTGTTAAGTTGAGTGAGTACTTTGTGGGTTTTTGACATCAGACTCTTGTCAGCTGAGTATTGTACAATTTTTCTTTTCCAATTTGGTTGAGTATCTCTTTGTTTTGGTTATTGTCTCTTTTGCTTTATAAAAGCTTTTTAATTTCACATATAGCCCGAGTTCTTTGTGTTTTCTTTTTGTTTTGTTTTTTTTTTTTACTTATATAAATGTGTCCTGGAAGAAGTTTCTGTGGTATAGGTCAAGGAGTATTTGCCTACATTTTCTTTTATATATTTAATGGCTTAAAGTTTTGCATCCAAGTCTTTAATTCATTTTGAGTTTGTTTTGTTTGTTTGTTTGTTTTGTGTGTGTGGTGTGTGAACTAGATTCATTCTTTTGCATGTAGCAGTCCAGTTTTCCCAGCACCATTTGTTGAAGAGACTATCCTTATTCCAATATATTTTCCCCTTTGTCGTAGATTAGTTGATCATATATATGTGGCTTTATTTCTGGGATTTCAATTCTGTTCCACTGATATGTATGTATGTCTATTTTTTCCCCAGTACCATGCTGTCTTAATTATTATGGTATTGTTGAGAAATTTAAAGTCTGGGTGTGTTATCCCTCCATTTGCTCTCCTTTTGGCCAGGAGAATTTTTGGCTATTTGATGTTTTATTTTATTTCCTATGATTCCTAGTAATATTTGTTCTATTTCTTTAAAGAATGTCAATGAGATTTTCATTGGAATTGCATTGGATCTGTAGATTGCTTTTGGTAGGATAGCCCTTTTGATAATGTTGATTCTTTCAGTCCGTGAGCAAGGACTTTTCTTTCCATTTCTTTGTGTCTTCTTCTATTTCTTTTAGCAATATTTTATAGTTCTCTTTGTATAGGTCTTTCATATCTTTTTAAAAGGTTTTCCAGGATTTAACTTTCATTGTGAAGATTGTAAATGGAATGGTTTTCTCAATTTCTTCTTCTGTGGACTTATTTTTTTCATATAAGAAGGCACCTGATTTTTTGTGTTGATTTTGTAACTGGTTATTTTACTGAACTAGTTGTTTTCAGAAGTATTTCTGTAGAATTTTTAGGGTTTTCTCGCTCCAAATATATATATATGGTATATGGCTCCATATATATATATATATATATATATATATATATATATATATATATATATATATATATATATATATAGTCATGATAATATTACATCTTTCTCTATTTGGATTCCCTGTATGTCCTTCTCTTACCTTATTGCTCTAGTTAGGACTTCCAGTATTATACTGAAAAGCAGTGGTAGAGTGGACAGTCCTGCCTTGTTCCCAACTCAAAGACAAGGCTTTTGGTTTGTTTTTGCTTTGTTTTTTCATTTAAGATAATACCAGTTATGGGTTTGTCATATAAAGCTTTTATAATGTTAAGGTATGTTCCTTCTAGCCTCAGATTTCAAGAATTTCATAAACAGGTCTTGAAATTTGTCAAATGCTTTCTCAACATCTATTGATATATTGTATGGTTTTTATTTTTCCTTTTGTTGATGTGTTGGATTACATTAATTGATTTTCATGTGTTCAACCATCCTCATTTCCCTGGAATAAATCTTACTTGGTCATGGTGTATTATCTTTTGGTGCATTGTTTGTTTCTATTTGCTAGGATTTTATTAAGAACTTTTTCATCTGTGTTCATTAGGGAGATTAGCCTGTAGTTTTCTTTCTCTGTGTTATCTTTGTGTGGTTTTGGTGTTAGTGTGACAATGGCTTTGTAGAATATATTTGGTATTATTCCTGCTTTCTCTATTTTTTGAAATAGTTTTTGTAGGATAGGCACTAGTTCATCTCTGAACATCTGGTAGAATATAATTTGTAAATCTGTCTGGCCCAGGGATTTATTTTGGGGGGAAGGATTCGATTACTTTCAATTTTGCGACTTGTAATTGGTTTGTTTAGGCATTCTTTTTCTTCTTTTCCAGTTTTGGATGGTTGTAAAATTCTAAATATTTCTCCATCTCACTAAGGTTGTTGAACTTGTTTGCATATGTTTGTAATAATCTCTGATCATCCTCTATTTTTCTGACTTGTCAATTGTAATTTCTCTTCTTTCATTTATGATTTTATTTGTTTTTATCCCTTCTGATGTTTATGAGCCTAGCTAGAGGTTTATTTACTTTCTTTTTTCTTCAAAGAACCAGCTTTTTCTTTCAGTGACCTTTTGGATTGTCTTTTTTTATTTCCATTTCATTTGTTTCTACTTGAATTTTTATTGTCCTCTTCCTTCTACTTGCTTTTGGATTTTTTTGTTGTTCCTTCTATAGGTCTCTCAGGTGTAAGATTAGGTTGTTTCTTTGAGTAAGTTTGATGTGGGACAGTATTACTATATATTTACCTCTTATCACTGCATTTGCATAATTTAGCTAACTTCTAATGGGGCTCAACTTAGCTCTCTTTTCCTCAAAGCCTTATCTGCTATTCATTTGATTGCGTATTTATGCTTACCCTTTACTTTAAGACCTTTTGATCATTATGTTAATCACTATTGTAAATATTAAGTGAATTTCTCTCATTGTAGATTGAGATATTTGAGTACATCAATAATGTGTATCTACTATTGAATCCAGAGAACAGAAGTTATGCTTAATACAAAGTTATATTAAATTGTTATTTGTTCATTAGATAAATGACATAACTGATGAAGACAAGAAAAGGCAAAGAAGTGAGGTTATGCAAAGAAGGTAGAAAATACATGAATTAATTGATTACATTAAAACACAAATTGCATACCTTTTATACTTTTGCAGGACAATTTAGCTTTTAGTTTCCCAGTGCCCAGGCAAAGATTTCAAAATAAATCAATCAATTATGCAATTCAAATTATTATTAAGATAATAAGAGGTAACTGTATGAGAGGTTAAGAGATTTTGGGAAAGGCATCTCTGTGACCTTAATGTGTCCCAGATATGCTGTGTAATTTCCAGGTCTTATTAGTAATAAACCTATATTTTCTAAGTTTCCTGGTGGTTATTGCTGAAGGACATTTTACAATCATAATAAGAGTCCTCAGGGTCTATCCAACCTTAATATTTATTTAAAAGGGGGTAGTAGTTATGGGAAACTTATCTGGGCCTAGGTGAATGGCCCTAGGCCTTTCTAGCTACTGACATTATCATCAATGTGCTGAGCTCAACAAATTAGTATGTCTTTCTATATATGGTCTAAGTCCACAAACTCACTAAGACCCATATTCATGCAGTTTTAGGTATGAAGACAAATGTAGTTTTGGTGTTGGAGGAGGACTCTGGAACTCAGTGGTTTTTCAAACAGTGGTATTTCCTATGAATTTACCAGGTATATAAAATTACAAAAATTTGTAAGAATAAAAAATTAATAATATGTGACTGTAAAAATTTTTTGAAGCTAGGGCTGCTATTGAAAGACAGACAGCCATTCCACGGACCTTTATAATTGAAAATCTAGGTGTGGGCAGTATTTTAAGTGTATCACTGATGCTTCTTGAAGTTGGAAAAACACATAACCATGCTACATTTGTTAATAACATTCATTTACAGCAAGCTATGGATATTTCTTACAACTCTGTTCCAATGAAGGGTATATGTCATATTGCAGCAAGTAAGACTTAATTAGAATCACAGAGAAAGCTTTCAATCTACTGAGACATAAATGGATAAAGCTAAAAACAGAACATGCTTGTGTTGATTATAGTGTGTCAACTTTTCAATATAGATGACAGTAATAGTCTATTCAGACACTTGTGATTGAGGTCTGTAATGGATGTGATGTGAAATCAAATTCACATAACAAAAGAATTTTTAATTTTTACAGAGAAAATGAAATGTAACTTTGATGTTGTTATAGAAGTAGTTATTGATTCTATGTCATAGAATATACTTCAGATAAGTAATTATCAATATAATAAATATGTCTATGTAAATATATTTTTAGTTACTGAGAATATAGTTATAAGATTTTAATTATAGCTTTATTTCTTGTTTCCAAAGTTTCTTGAATCTAATTAAAAAATAATATATCTATGGTATTTTCCACTTATACCTCTAATATGTAGGAAAAAATAACAATTCATAGCAATTTATAGCAATAGCATAAATACAAATAGAAATAAATATCAATAAGTTATAAAGATTCTATTATGATACATGAATTCGCAAAGTAGTTTGACAGTAACATCTGATCAAATAATCAAGAAAATTTTGTGCTAGCAGAATCAGAACCATTCATTATGTTGTCCCCTAGATAAAGCTAACAATAGATAAGAGGTCATAAGTGCTGGACACAGTTCTCATGTTCTCACAACCCATTTGTTGTGAATTCTTGGCACAGGCATTTAAATTATTTAGTTCTTCATTTCAGAACAGAAAAGAAATGGAAGAAAATAGATGATTTCTGAGATCTCATTCAGGTCAAAACTGATGAATTTATGCAAAATGTTATTTTTTTAAATGTAAATATTAAATTATTTAATAGAAGATACAGTTTTGATAAAAAAAATCAATCTGAAATGTTACGGCACTAATTCCTCTTGAGCTTAAATTCTTTTTAGTATGTCTGTTTATTCAATTCCAAATAGATTTTCTGCTGTGAAAGCATGTTTTTAAGTCTAAGGGCAGATTAACAAACCTTGTTTTTAAGATCAGTGAGCCTTTTCCTGATATATCTAAGTATAGCTGTTTAGTAAAGAGAAGTTCTGCTGTAGATATACATCTTAGAAAGAAACAACTATCTAACAGGTACTTTACCTTTTAAATTGAGTTGAAGATTAATATCTAAACTTCATACATATGGAATAAGTGAGCCATATGGAAGAGGCAAGAAAATACCAAAAATAATTTTAAGCGATACTTGAATTAGTTCAGAAATCTTATTACATTTTACTACAAGTCATTATTATTCAGCTATATGTTTTATGAGGCTTGTTATCTTTTAATTATCAAAATAAAAATGGGACTAGCATAAACATTAAATATATAAAATACATTATAAAACTGTAAAAGAAAGTGTTTTCTGTCTGTATATGTGTTTGGGTAAATAAATGTTCTTATTTTTCTTTAGCCTACAGAAAGATTTTCATTGAGTCAGTCTCATTTATCAAAGGTACTGTATAAAATTATGGCTGAACCGATAGTATATTATCATTTTTTTATGTTCTGAAATGTATTTTTAGAGATTTAATAGAAAATTGCATGAGAATTAGCATTATTTTATATAGCTCTAGAAATCAGAGAAAAAATGATAATTAATACTCTGAAAATTGCCTGTTAGTATTCTAAAACCATTTGGCAAGTAAGAATTGCTTCTGACAATTGGAACTAAATTTCTGGAAGAATTTTTGTTTCATGCTGGTGTAGATAAAAATGTCGTCTAGTAGATAAGAAGGAAAAATATTGCGTAAGGTATCCTTTATCTTGTATTCTTTTTTATATCAAAAAGGACAGGTTTATTAAATTAAACAGGAAGGAGAGGAAAGGATGCTTGCCCAAACACAAGTGGGCAAAAAGAGTTTTTCCTGAAAGGAACAGGCTTATTAAAAGAGTGCCTGCATAGTCAACAGTGGGAGAGCTGCTTGTCCTTTATTTCTAAAAGCATAAATACTTGGCAATTTGATAAGATTGCCTTTACTAAGTTCTTTAAGGTCTGCCATAATAAACTCTGTAGTTTTGTGACTGCCTAGATACATACGCCCAATGAAATGTGCATATAGAAATGACTTTTTCTTCCTCATTGACTTATGCTGTTTCCATTTCCATGGGATCTTTTTAGTTGTTAAGCAACTTCCCTAAGACTGTTCTGTTCTCACAATCCTGACAAGACATTTTTCTTAAAATTAGCCTCAAATGGATAGAAAGAGACCTCTTATCACCTATCTTTTGATCTGGAGAGGGGTTTAAATTGATGTTGATAAAGCTGTATAGTAAAAAAATGTTTCATTTGCACCATAATCAGGTATAAGAGAGTAGAGGATGTTGGTAGAGAAACAATAGAAAGATAAAGGAGGTTATCAGAACCCTCAATTTGAAGCTTTTTTGGTATGGAACTTAATATAACATTGACATCATACTATGTTTATTCAATTATTTCTAGAGCAAGTTTTTTTTAATTCTTTTTCTTCTTTCATTTTTTACTTTATTTATTTATTTTATTAATCATTTTGTTGTTTACATATTTATGTATAATTGTGTATATCTATGTATGTGTGTATATATGTATGCATATATATACACACAAACAAACATACATATATGTATGTATGTTTAAACATAAAATATCATTGCATTCCCCAGGGTTCTCCCTCCATCTTATCACACATGAACCTTGATCTTGATCTTCTTGTGTTCCTCTTGTGTCCCTGATTTCTCCCTCCCCACTTCCCTTTCCTAGCTGTTTGTCCCAGTTTTGTTGTTAGCTTGTTTTGACTTCATCTTGGCCTTTTGTTTGTTATATTTGTATCCCATCTATTGGTGATACCATATGATTTCTGTCTTTTTTTTTCCCTTCTGACTTATTTCTACTAATATGATTCCCTCTAAGTTCATCCATGTTATCACAAATGGGCTGTATTTGTCAATTTTAATTGCAGAGTAATATTCCATTGTATGTAAATATACCACATCTTTTTCAATCACTCATCCATTTTGGGATATTCATGTTGCTTTCATATACTGGCTATTATAAATAGTGCTGTAATAAACATCTGAGTACAAATGTCTTTTTGAATTGGTGTTTTGGTGTCCTTTGTTTAGATTCCCAGAAGTAGGATTGCTGAATCAAATGGTAGTTCCATTTTCAGTTGTTTGAGGTCCTCCCACTACTTTCCATAGTGGCTAGACCAGTTTACATTCTACCAGTGATGTAAAAATATGCCTTTCTCTCCCCATCACACCAGCACTTGTTGTTGCTCATTTTTTTAGGGGAGAAGGCATCCTTTCTGGTGTCAGATGGTATCTCATTGTGGTTTTGATTTGCATTTCCTTGATAAGTAGTGACCATTTTTTCATGTGCCTGTTGGCCATTTGTATTTCCTATTTGGAGAAGCCTTGTTAGTTCTTTCCCCCATTTTTCGGATTGTGCTTTGTGCTTTGTTTTTGCTATGTCCTGTGAGTTCTTTGTGGATCTTTGTTATCAGACCCTTATCACGTGTGTGGAGGGCAAAACTTTTTTCCCACTTGGTTGGGTTTCTCTTGTTTTGGCTAATGTCTCTTGCTGTAAAGAAGCTTCTTAATATAATGTAGTACCAGCTATTTATGTTTTCCTTCATTTTTTTAAGCATCTGTAAATATGTTCTGAAATGTAGCTCTTAGAGTATTTTCCCCATATTTCCTCTGTATTTTATGGTTTCTGGTCTTACATCCAAGTCTTTTGTCCATTTTGAGTTGGTTTTTATACATGATGTGAAGGAGTTGTTCAGGTTCATTTTCTCACATATAGTGATCCAGATTCCCCAGCACCATTTACTGAAGAGGCTATCCTTGTTCCAATTTATATTTTCTTCCCCTTTGTTAAAAATTAGTTGACCATATATGTGTGGCTTTATTTCTGGGCACTTCAGTAATCTTGAAGACACTGGAAAAAAAGGTTCTATAGCAAGTATTGATTCATTATTTAGTATTCATTAAACATTTTAGTCTTTCCAGTATATTTAGTCCATATGTTTCATCTACTTATTTTAACTAAATTCTTATAAAAGTTTAATTCTTATCCCAATCATAGAAATTAGATTTGGTTGAAATACCACAGTAGGTACATTTATATCAAAAGGATTAGAAAATGATATATACTCCAGATATCATAAATATGCTTTGACAATTTGGGAAGAAATGTAAATGGATATATTTATTCCAATATTAATCCAAGATATGAAACCTACTAAAGAAAAACAATTATAGTACAAGAAATTTAAATTTAATAAATTCAAAATTGTGTTTGTGAGTTATCATTCTTGCCTTTAAATGCATTCCCTATATTGATCAATAATTCTACCTACATTGACAATCAGGAGACTGCAAGTCACAAAACACTCCATTTCCCATGTCCTACTATTCTTACCTACAAAGTCCTTTTGATATTATTTTAAAACATATCTTAAGCATACTTTCCTTGTTCATGTTCTCATTTTCTACATTCAACATAGCATCAACTGTATGATTTTCACTGCTCCCATTCAATTTTCATTTTATATCCTTTACTCCTTCATGTCATCTCTCACCATACTACACTAATTTATTAAAACTAAGCTCAGCTCTTGTTTCCTTTGGAAAATCTTTCCCGACCTCCTTCCAAGGTAGGTTAGATGATTTAAACTGTACTCTCACATACTATGTAAGCCGTGATTTTTGTACATTGTAATTATTTATAATACTTTGTAATTATATACTCCTTTGTCTTCTACAAATAAACTGTGAAGTGCACTAGGCAGGCACTGCAATGATCTTCTTTGTATTCTTAGCACTTTTATATTTTCTTACACATTGTTGAGAGTTATTGTCTATTATAAGCAAATGACTTCTCTACAAATGGAGGATTGTCTTGTTGAGAGATGTACTTAAATGTATCACTCAAATATTTGTCAAGGGGTTGCAAATGATGAGACTTTATTTAAGTCTTTGGTCCTATTTGAAACATATCACCAGAAATATCTCCTTGTTTTCTACACATAGAAAATAGTTCAAAGTTAGTAATCATTTTTCTTTGTTATATGTGAAAATAAAAGATGTGAAAGACTATCTATGGTATTTATCTCATTAATGTATTTTACAGTTACTTCACCTATGGTATAAGGAGAAAATCATACCATGTTTAGGTATGACTATTGAGTAATTTTGGTCTGAAATGTAAAATGCAACAGAGATCATTTTCAATTGATTAGAATAACCAGGATCAGTTTGCTGCAATTATTAAGATTTACTAAACTGTTTTACACCTCTTCATCATATTCTGATTCTTTTAGTGGGTTTTAGGGTATAAAACAAAGCAATAAAAAATGAGTCCCCATTGCAATATAAGATTGGAATCAGGAAGATTCAATGCTTGAAAGTCAAGACATTGGCTAGGACATACAGTGGAGATGGAAGAGAAGAGAAAAACACCTGAAAAAGAGTAAAATACCTGAATCTTGAATAGATTGCTGATGGTAGTCGGGCATGACCCCAAAGGAACTATTTGTTCTGCAGTATTTGTTATCTCAGTTCCTGAGATTGAGAATACTTTGTTCTGAAACCAGGGATGTGAGAATAAAAAGATGCTGGTTAATATTTTTTCCTTACACAGCACCCATTAGAAGTAGTCATGTTTTTCTCATAAGGTAGTTTATGTTACTGAAAGCTGAATCTGAATAGCATCTTAAAGAGAGGGGGACAATCCTTGTGTTGCTATTAAAGACATCTGACTTTTTTTTTGTCAAATATGATTCAATTATTAAATATAAACTCTCCACTAGGCATCTTACAAATGTGAAACACTTCATTATAGATTGAGAAATAATCTCCTAGGAGAATATCATTGTGTTGGTCTACAAACAGAAAACAAAACATGTTTGAAGTAAGAGTATTGTTCAGAAAGCGGAAGCTATATTGTAGTTTTAAAAAATAACAGTATGCTTAGATGTAGGAAGGAAACAGGAAATTAAGAATAGACTCAAATGATCACTGAAACTGGCATGTCATAGAATCACAAAGAAACATAGAAAAAATAACATATTGACAAGAGGAAAACTGGATTTTTGTATATTTTATGATATTCTATCAGAGTAACTCTCAAATTAACCAGGAAACAGAAACTGACATCTTAACAAGCAAGTGGCTAAAAACTTCTGATTTTTCTTTTAATTTGAAGAGTCTATCAACATCCTCTGTAGTAATAGTTTTCTAGTGAATTGTTTTTGTTACCCTGAAAGAGCTCAAATTAAATATCATTACTACCTCCTTTCTCAGATTTTCAGCTGTGTTGAAATCAGGAAGAAGGTATTTCAGTGAATATTTTATAGAAAGGACAAAAAATACATTGATTCCCATAAACTACAAAAAAGAAGTAAATTATTCTGAGGAAAGTCTGAAAGCAAGAAAGAACTTGTGACTTTTGCAGAAGTTTAAATAATGTACTGTTAAATCTATTGCTAAAGGTAATGGTATATATGAATAATGGCTAGTAGCGCTGTTCACACTAATGCATAAATCAAGTTTGATGATTTTCAATAAAATTGTTTTAATTTTTCTTTTCTCTCTTTATAGAGAGGACTTTTCCTAGATTGGCATTATATGTGTTTCTCCTTCAGGTAACTGATAAAAACTACAACTTGTCAAAGACTGTTTCAGTAGCTATTAATGGGACTGAGTTGGTTAAGAAAGATTTAACTGAGTTGGTTAAGAAAGATTTCTCCCAACTTTTAGAACATGAATTATTCAGAAAAATGTCGAGAATATGGACCTTTTATCACTATTAAAAATAAAAAAAGATTTTTGTATAGAAGTGGTTAATAATCAAAGATAAAGCATGTAAAATGTAACAGTTCTTCTCCACAAAATAAAAATTGCTTTCATTTTTATAGCCAAATAGTTGATGACTATTTTCCCTTTTCAGACATTTTTTTTTATTCCTGAAAGTTCTTGTCTCATGTACTTATTAGCATAATTCATGGCTAACGTATTAAATGTTTATTTGTGTCAGAACCAGGCAAAGCATTTTAACCCTACAAACTCAATTTCTCCATTTAACAGTTTAAGGAATGGGCTTCCAATGCTTTGGACTGTGTTTCTAAATTCTTACTATATTTGTTCATTGGAAAATACTGGTCAAGCTGTTACAATGTACTAGGAACTGGTTCAGGCACAGTAACTATATGAAATAAACAGACAAAATTTCCTGCTATAAGGGCATATATTCTCCTGCCCTACTCTGTTATTTATGTCATCTAGATTTATTAGCCACACATTGTTTAGAACTTCCAATTCAAAATATCTCAGGGGAGAGCTCCAAAATACCAACAGCAATGTAAGCCAATATTATCTCAATAAAATTAATTATTTTTTAAAAAGACTTAAATGGTAGGGGAAAAAATGTACCACTGTTCAAACTTTTAAAATTTTATCCCACTCTATGCAATTATTTCTTTTTAGATTATTCTGTGAACAGAATAGTAGGTATACTCAATGTTTTTTCTTTGGCTGTAAAAATGAAGATTAATAAGAAGTGATTAATAGTCAAAGATAAAGCAGTAAACCCAAGAAAAAATAGCAAAAGAAAAATATACCATAGTTATAGCTTTGACATCTAAGAGAGTAAGTTTTTTGCTCATTGCCTTAGATATCAGGTTAAATATGTGAGTGAAGTCACTGATATGTTTGAAAAACTCAGCTCATCCTACTTAAAAACTTATAACTTGGGAATACATTTCATATTTGTAAGTCAGCCCTTGACTCTAACTTGGACAAAATAATGGAATCTAAATCACAAAATCATTATAAAATAAAATTATATTATATATGTGAATACATTCTCTTGATGAATAGATTAGTTATCCCCTCAGTATTAATTATTTTTCATTTTTCAGGATTTGGACTAGTAGCAGTCAATAAATGTTCTCGACCTGACAGAAAAAAATCATTAAAATTAAAATTTTCTCAATTTATTATGTTCCTTGTAGTGATAAACCCTCTCAACATATTATATATTAACCATGACTGGTAATTACTTAATAAATATCAGTCTGTGTTAGAAATGGTGGTTGATCTGCTGCCTCATAGATCTAGATAGCTGTCTGTAGGGATATCTGAAATTTATCAACACTGCCTCTTGTTAGCCATTACTCAGTTTTCCAAGCTAGCATAATTACAGTACTTCTTTGTGGTCCTGAAAGAGAAGGATCATCCTCTCTCCCAAGTATTTGCAATAGAATTTTTTATCTTCTTGCTTATGGGGATAAGTAAAATGAATTTATGAGTTAGTAATGCTTGGTTATGAATTTATTATACATGTCAGTGTTTCTTACTGTTCTAAATGCAACATAATTGTACGTTGTTTCCAGTCTTTCTCAAGTATTTTTTTTAGTATGTGTTGTCACTAATATTTTAAAAATTCTATTACCTTTGCTCTTATGTTCCCTAAATCTGACAAATGATGTATAAGACATCATTTCTCATAGTGTGTAGAAGTAAATATGATTTTTATATTGTAGAACATACCATAGACTGATAAATAAGAGAAACATTGGGTTAAAAAGAGCTCAGTTTTTTTCTCATTAGATTTTGCTAATTTGTACATCTGAAGAATTGAAAGGGTCCTCCTTCTCCCCCAAAATCCATTTAACCTCAAAATTCTTTCATGTTCCAGTAATTATAACTAGTATTCATTGATAAACATTTTTGCAAAATAAAGTACACAATGTAGATACTTTCACTGTAGGGTGTTCCTTTCCCCTACAGTTAGGTGAATAAACTGTATAGCATAAACTGTATGTCATCAATTATTCCTTTAATCAGACTGTATACAATTAAATGATTTTTAAAGAAAGAAGTGTTCAAAATTCTAAACTTAGAAGTGGTATATGAATCACTAGGGAGTTTACATGAGTAAACTTGAGCAACATATGAGATCTATACTGGAAAGGATAGGGCTTGATCTTGGTGGTAATAAAATGAAGTATTTCTGACTGCTGCAAATCCTTATCAGTCTTTAAAAATGGAACTGGTTTAAAACAGTGAAAGAGATGCAAAGTGAGGTGAGACAGAGTAACTGTGAAGATGTTGAACAGGCAGTTCAAATCCAGATAAAGAACAATTATGAGCAATTTATGAAATTTTAAAATTTTCCTGATAAGAAATATAAGTTATAGCTCATAATTTATACATCTTTTTTAAATTCATTTTATTGATTTGTCACAATTGTGCATTAATTGATCCCTCCTCTCTCCATATCCCCCTCTGTATCCCCCTTCCTCCTCCCTCCATATTCCCCCTCTGTATCCCCCCTTCAGTCACTCCTCCCATTTTTCTTCAAATTGTTGTTTGGTTAAGTTGATGTTTAGTTGTTGGTTGTTTGGCCTACTGTTCTCTTCCGATATATGGTAAGTGTGTGTGTGGGTTTTTTTTGTTGTTGTTGTTTTA
>PVHY01020091.1:0-26168 GCA_004024945.1 Uropsilus gracilis | reverse complement strand
TAAATAAATAAATAAATAAATAAATAAATAAATAAATAAATAAAATAGTGGCACCTGTAGGAAAAAAAAAAGATACCTTCAAAAAATAAGAATTCTGAATTTATTTTTATTAAATTCATGTGTTTTTGCTATATACCACATATAAGTGTTTGCTTTTTTTCTATCTGGTTTATTTCACTAAGCATAATTCTCTGAAGGTCTTTCATGTTGTTGCAAATAGAAGAATTTTATCTTTTTTATAGCAGAATATTATTTCACTGAACAGCTACTTTTTTTTTTTTAATCTGTTTTTTTGAACCTATCACTCAGTGGGTACTTGGATGTTTTCAGTTCTCATCTGCCGTAAACAGTGCAACAATAAACATGGGGTATACATACCTGTTTCAATTAGTGGTTACCAAATGGAATAGGAAAGGGGGTGGGAGTGAGTAAAATGGTACAAAAGGGATAATGGTGTGATGAAGGATAGAACTGAACTTTTAATAGCAAACTTGATGTAGTACATACATATACTGACTCTCAATGATAACCATCTGAAGAAGCTTTTATACTGTGATTATGTTACTTTAATTAAAAAAAAAATAATTCTAGTAAACATTTTTCCCTAGCACTGTAAAGGTATTTCTATTGTTTCTAGCTTACATAGTTGCTGATGGGAAATCCACAATATCATTTTCCCTTGACTGCATTTAAATTTTTTTTAATCTTTGGTTTTGCACAGTTTAATTGAAATGATGCTGTACCCTGATGTAACTTTCTTCATGTTCATTTTGTTTGGGTTTTATCAAGGTTCTTGGTTTTGTGAGTTTTGATTTCTCATCATATTTAGAAAACTTGGAAACACTTCTTCCAATCTTTTTTTACTGTGTCCCTTTTTAGCACCTCTCTTCTGGAACTTCAAAGATCTATAAAACCACTAGATATTCCCTCCCCAAAGCAGTCTTTTCCTTCATAATTATTCTTTGTGTTACTGTTTTATCTTTAAGTTCCTCGATTTTCTTCTATTGCCTCTAAACTGCTATTAAGTAAATTTAGTGAAATTTTCATTTCAGGTTTACTTTCTTAGAGTTTGAAGTTCCATTTGTTACCTTTGAATACTGTCCTATCTTTCCTCATTTTAGTCGTATATTTCTTAAGTCTGTATCTGAAAGGGTATGAACCTGTACTTTTGAATCATGTATAGGAGAGTATTTAACTTCATATTCCAAAACTGGTTGCAGGTTAGATTTTTCCGTTGATCTTATAGTTTGGCCAAACCCTTAGCCTTACTGCTTGCTACTGGCCCTTCTCGGGTATCTACAGGTAGTTCAGGTCTTTTCCAGTCTAGTTTGTCAGAACCTGAATATCTCCCAGACCTATGTGAGTTCCAGTTATTATTCAGCTTACAGCACCCAAACACCCACCATAGCTTTTCTTTTTTCCCTAATAGCACTCTTTACCTGGCCTCAGAGCTCTGATCATATGTAAGTGTAACATTTCAGACACAACTCGAGACCCCAATATTGTATTTGTGGAGCTCTTTCTCTGAGTAGCTTCTTCTTTTCCATACTAGGCCTATTAACTCTCAGCCTCCCTGAATTCTTGTCCTGTCTCTTCAACTCAATGAATCACCACACTCTATTTTATTTATTTATTTGTTTGTTTGTTTATTTATTTATTTATTTAGCTTTACTACTGTCTGAGAGGTATCGCCAGGCAGAATACTGAGGTAATTGTAGGAGAGGAGAAAAAGAAATGGAGAGAGATAAGCATCTCTGTCCTTTAACTGAACAGAAACTCCAGGGTACAGAGAAGCACAGAAAGATTATTCCAGAACAAAGAGATTTCCAAGGACTCTTATTTGCCATTCCTTGTTAGAGCTAACCAAACTCAGGAAGGCACACAGCACAGAGTTAATGCCTGCTCATGTAGCAGCACTACCTTTGCAGAAATGCCTTACGCCAATATACCATGGTGACTTTTGAAAAAGCTAACATTTTTCTATAAGTCTCATTATGCCACTGGACCACTACTTTGGATTTCATTACTTCCTAACTTTGAAAAGACAGGTTCAAAATTTACCCCACTCTCCCAATATGCATCAGTATTTGTTTCCCATTAAAAGCCAAAGGATTCATGGATAGGAATAATCCAAAAGAAAAATGACCTCGCTTAACTGCAAAAGCTGCCAAAAAACAACATAAAATCATGGAGATAAATAGAGGTCATTTAACAATCTTTCACTATAGCAATGAACAAAGGAATCTGTCTTATATTCTTAGGTGGGATGGGGTAAAGGCCCAACAGACCTCTCACCCTAATTCATTTTTCTCCTGCTAGCAATATTTCCAGGTGTGGGAGGAACAGCATAACACAGGCCACTATTTCTAACCAAATGTTCTCTAACTGAAACTCTTGGTGTCTTCTTCCTGTGACAGGATCTTGGGAAAATGTCGGCCCCTCTTTGTTTTCTGGTTTACTTCCTTTCATGCCAGATAGCTGACATTATTCAGACACTTGTCTTGTTATTTAAAATGGAAGAGGATCATGCCAAAGTTTTTCCCACAAGTCAGGAGAAAAAATTAATAGTTTTGCTCAAGCAATGTTCAATAGCAGAGGACCTCGCTGCTGGGAAGGAATTAGTACTTTTCACTATTTTTTTTTAAACTCAACAGGGTATTAAATATAAAAGCTCTCTATCCCTTTAACTCTAGCCACTAGCATGGAAGAAGACACCAGGAGTTCCAGTTTCTGTTTCAGCAAGGCCTGTTTGTGGAGCTACAGGCCCCTGTCAGGTGAACCTCTCATATCAGGAGCTTAGATTTCCTTCTATTACACATGACAATGAGAATTTCCAACCAGTTTTGCCCCAAGATTGACAGTAGCATTGCCAGTCCTTAAAGAAACCCTGCAGTCACTGCATATAAGCAGGACCACCGGCCATCAGGTCCTGTCCACCCCATTCCCATTTTGCAAACAAACATTTCCCCCAAGTAAAAGGAACTTACCCTACTATTACTATAACAAAATCCAGTAAATTCCATCCATTCCTAACATAAGCATTAGGATGTAGCAATAGTCCATATGCTATAATCTTCAGAAATGTCTCAACTGTAAAAATAATCAGGAAGGCATATTCTACTTTTTCCTGTGAAGGGAAACACAAACAAACAACAAAAAAGAAAAAAGGATTAGAAGCATTACCTCAACTATATAAGCATTTTTCTCCAAGCAAAATTTTATTACAGGAAGTAGAACAATTAACACTGCACCTGGGCCAGGAAGGCATTTTAATTCTAACACTGAATTTCTCATAAGCAACTAAGTGTAAAACACTTTTCATTCCAAGCTGCATGATTGCATTTTGCCACCTGCCCCAATGCGTGTGCAATGAGTCTGCCTAACAGACATAACGGGCATGTTTGTTATTTGCACAAATTTGCAAAACACAGCATGTTTTCCTCCTGAGGTTGCCAAATCAGGCCGAGAAAAAGCACCAGGGTTCAACAAAGATTCCCAAGGCAGCTTTGAACAGAACATCCTTTGGAAAAAAGGAAGGTGTATCTGCTGTGGCCCTTCTTCTAGGGTTTACATCTGAGTTGGAAGTGAGGCTCAGCTTTGTCACTCAGCAGCAAGGTGACCTTGGGCAGATCCCTACTTTCCTCTGGACGGAAGTTTCAGGAAGACAAACCCACACCCATTTATTGATGAGGTACCTCTCCTGCCACCTCCCCCTGGCTGACACTGCTGAGTCGTCACCATGCACTTTCCCTGAGACTCTGGGCTCAGCAAGAGCCCCAGCAGCCACCCACTTGGCTACAATGACCCCCAAGATGCCTTGACTCTTAGAACTTCTCCAGCTCCAACATGTGGAACGCTGAACTCCAGAAAACACCTCTATCAGCAGATCGAACATTTGACTCTTTCTTCTTTTATACAGGTTTTCATTATAGTTTCAGTTGCCTTAGAAATATGGACCAATGGGTTTGTGTACAATCAATTCTGTAAGAGGCATTTCCTGGCAAGAAGCTACTAAAATAACAACATGAAAAATCATCAGTACCTGAAAGTCTTGCATGTGAGCCATTAAGCCTTCTAGTACTAATCCTATTCTGTGAGACTGGGAAAAGTTACCAATCCCTCAGGAAAATGAAAATCATGAAATTCACTTTTACAGATACTGAGCAGAAGAGGTCAAATACATCTGACCAGCAAACATGGGGATGCCCCAACCGGGGCTAGGCTTAGAGGAACATCGAGGAGGACCCCTTATCCCTGAAAGGCTCAGTCTGTCAGGGGATGGGCATTCTAAAGGTATGCATAGAGAACATTCCAGAAGAGGCAACCAATGAGGTGCGATTCTGCATCCTGAGCCTCTGATGTCCAAAGGGCCAGTCCATTGCTCCCCTGCCAGGTCTTGATTTCACGTGACCACTGTATGCCTAAGCCACTTTGGGCCCCGGCAATCTGCCGCCAGAGTGCTGCCCCTCAGTCCCAAGGAAACCCCTGTCCTGAGCTGCAGTTCTCCAGGTCATTCCACTGCAACCTTCTTGAGCAACCAGGAGAGCCATGCAGCCACTGTGGTACCCCAGTCTTCACCCCATTCTTGGCTCCACAAGGTCACAACTAAAAGCCAGTCCAGTCATCTTTCCTTCCCAGGTCCTACTCATCCCCAACCTGCCTTCCAGGCTGTATCCTGCCAACTCCATCACTGTGGTCTAGAAAATTCTGTTGTGGTGTGGACTTGCCCAGAGTCTGCATGCTTTCAATTTTACAAGATGGTTCTCTACCTCCATTCTCCTCCAGCTCCCCTGAAAAGGCCTATCCTGAACCTGACTCATCAGTGCTTCTGCCCCTTTCTTGACCAAAACCTTGGCCCTCCAGCAGCTGTGCTCCAGGCTGGGGTAATAGCCTGGAAGAGGCTCCAAGCACCACAGCACACGTGCCCCTTCCTACCACACATACACAGGCCTCCAGGGATTTCTTGTTTATGCTTCATATTCCCTGGGAGCCCCTTGTGAGCAAGAGCTCATCTTCCTCTTCATGCTTATATCCCCAATGGGGTGCTCCCAAGGGAGGTGCCTTCACACCACTGTGCATTTTCTGATAAGTAGGGACCCACTCTGCCACTGATTAGGGAGAGGAAATCCAGGAAGGCTCAAAGGAAGAAGCAGTAGTAACTCTGAGAGCTAAAAGGAAATCCAATTCTGTTGCTTTAACCAGAAGCAAAAATCCCTGAAGATCCTGATCCACTGTACTTGAATGAGACCTTGACCACCAAATGCAGATCATTAGTATGTTTTTGAGACTCAGAGTTCTAATGGAACATGATAAGCTGAAAAAAGCTCAGAGATTTTACAATTCCTTTTCCTGTTTTATCCTTTCTGCCTTATTTACTAGGCCAGGCTGGGAAGGAAAAAAAAAAAAAGGCTTTTGCTGCTATCAATATTCATAGCAGTTACATTCCTACGTCAACACAGTGCTATACTTTAGAGCAGAAAAACAAGGGAAGGAACAGAGAGTACACCTACCAAACACAGCTTGCTTTTCCTCTTTGGCTTTCTATCTGTAATTTTGCCACACTAATACAAGGGTCATTAGTGTAACTGGATTGTTTAGGGTTCTTCTATCCCCTTTCTCATGCCCTCTTCCCTCTTTTTAAATAATTTACTTTCCCTTTTTAAAATCCTTAGTTTATTACTTGATAGGATTGATTATCAGAAATATAACCTTGCTTCATTGTAGTTATTTATTACAGAGACGCTACCAAATGCCAACCAGACCATTGCAGCCTGGAGAGCATGAGACCCGACTGCCTGGAAGCCAGTGTGGCCCTGGGTTCAGTCCTGCCATTGCAAGGGGTTCCTGCAGGATGTGGCATGTGGCACCCAGCTGCAGAGGAGGGCACTGTGTCTCTGACTGAATACACTCAAACCAATGTTATCTCAATTCAAAATTTCTAAAAATAAGAATCCCTATGAAGTCAGAATCTCTCCACATTAAGCAAAGGTAGTATATGGAAAAAAAAATCCTGTAAAACTATGATTACATAAAGGGGAGGTAATTATTTATTTTACCAAAGAGTTTTTCATTTGAGAAAAGGAATGCTGAATTAGTAGTTTGTAAATGAAGTCCCCAAGAAAGTTAGGTTCCCAACTGGGCAAGGCAGGAATTGGCACGTGGCCAGAGACGCTGGTGAGAAGTGACATTAAGATGATGGTGAGGTGCAGAGCAGGTAGGGGGCCTGCATGGCAGCAGCAGCAACAACCAGTGTTGACAGATGGAATGGCTGAGGAAGAGGCAAGCGAGATTCCTCCAAAACTGGACACAAAAGAGGCTAGGGAGGGCCACTCAAATTTCCTTTTGAAAAAAATCACAATTCCTCTTAACTAGAGACCACCCCATAGATGATCAAAGTGCCCGTGAATCCTTCCCCAGAGAACAGAAGATGGAGCAGTCAAGAGGGGAGGTGATGGGTGACCCCTGGGGATTACAATGATGTGAAATACATAAATAAATTAATTATATAATTAAAAAAATAAAAAGTAAAATCCAATCGTGATGTCTGATTCATCTTTAAGGAAAAGTTTCACCTATGAGAAAAGTCTCTAAACCAACAGTCTCTAAATCTATTACCCATACATACAATTTTGAGAAAGAGAAACTGTCAACCAGTAAGGAGTGAGGCCCCGTGATTTACTGTACCTGGTTCACACCTCTCCTGTTCTCAGGGATATTTTTACTAGTACTGGAGGATAAGCATTCACCCATGCAGAACCCATCTATGCAATCCTGAGGTCCACTTCAGAATCCTGCTCTCTCTCTCAGAGTACCCCACCTCCTGTCACACCATCAGCAAAGGCTTAATGAGCTCATTCACCCAGTCTTTGGGATGTCTCTCCTGGCTTCCACCTGGCACAGTTGCCCCATCCCCATATACCTTTTCTAGGCCCTGCAGTCCTGGGCTTCCTACTAGCAGGAATTGTCTCTTACTGTCTTTATAATCCCAGCATCTAGCACTGTGCTGGGCTCAGATGGTGCACTCATAGGTGTTTATGGGAAGTAGAGAAGAAAAAAGGGGGAATAAAATAACAAAGCCAGACTTAAAAGTTGCTGTTGAAGCATGAGATTTTGTGATCCTAGTGTATGTACCACAAAGTTAGGGTATATATTTTCCTAAGTGATCATAAGCCCTTTCTAAAACAAGTCCAATCTGCTGGGACAATAGCTGCTCTCAATATCTCACCTAGTCTTCCCTTTCAATCCTAACCCAAGCACCTGACCTCACATCCTCACCCTCTCATCCTCGAGTAGTTTCCTATTTCAAGTTTCCCATCTCTCTTCAAGAGTCCTGCACTACAAGAAATGGGCAACCTGACCCCACCCCATGCATGTCCATGCTTTCCCTGCTGTGTGCCTTTCCCAGTCTGCCTCACCACTGGGTGCACCTGCCCCAGGTACGTGAACTTCCCTCTCAATGGCGATCATACAACTTGGGGCTATTGGACAGACTGCATACAGGGCAGGAAAATGTAGTATCTTTTTCCTGCTGGCCACTGTTTCAGGTCCACAGTCTACTCTCCCCTTTTAGGGTAGGTTCTCCCCTCTCACCTTTTTTTTTAATCAGACCAAGTTCTACTGGTCCTATGAAGCTCAACCAAAATGCACTTTCTTGGTGAAGTCTTTGTTACCTCCCTGACAAAATCAGGACCTGCAGTTTTTTTTACATGCCATCAAAGCTCATGATATTTCTTCAAAGTCCTACTCACAGTGGAAAATTTAAATTTTAAAAACCTCTCTTTACTATTTATCTTGCCCAATAAGTTATTTCTATAAGATCACAGACTATTTCCATTTCATGCATCATTGTAGTCCAAGGTCTGTCACAAAAATAGATACTAGAATTTATAAATAAGTGGGCAAAATAAGAGGTTTTGAACAAACATTATTAAATGTTCCTTCCTGCTAAGAAGTTCTTTTAGTCAGCTATAACTTTTAGTCAGCTCAGGTTATCATAACAAAAATACACAAACTAGGTGGCTTCAACAACAGAGATTAATCTCACTATTCTAGTAATGGAAGTCCAAGAACAAGCCACGAGTTAATTCAATGAGGAATCTCTCCCTGGCTTGCAGACAGTCAACTTCTCCTTGGTCTGGTCTTTCTTTGGTTTGTGTCTGTGCTGGTCCAGAGAAAGCTATGCCTCTTCTCTTCTAAGGGCACTAATTTAATCACAAGAGCCCCATCTTTGTGACCAAATATAACCCTATTTATCTTCCAAAGGCCATGTTTCCACACAGCATCACTTTGGGGTTGGGACTTCAACATATGAATTTGGACAGGTACAGTCAGTCCATAATAAAATATAAGCTGCTCCCTGGGCTTTGCTTACTTCCAGGAAAAGGTTCTAGACTAAATGTCAGGGGCTCACCCTTGAGCAGGACAGAGAGGAAGTGGAATCCTGACAGGAAGTGGGACCTCCCTAAAAAGGTTCTTTCTGAGATTCCACCACATTCCAGTGACCCCAGGTGGGGTTTACTATGTCTGCCCACAGTGCCACCCAGAATGTGTCCAGAGATGATACATGACTGACAACTCTTTAGAGACCAGCTTCAAAGGCATCTGGTCTGTGGGAAGATGGCAACACGTCCTCTAGACAGGATACTCCCTCTGACAGTCACCTCTTTGCTCACTAGCAGAATAGAGCTAGCTGCTGCTTTATGGCTAAGGCTGAAGCAAACAGGCACCCTGGAGGAGGTAGCTTTAGCACCTTGACCTTCCCTAAGAGTTGTTCCTATGGGGCTTAGTGAATGGCCAAAACTACTGGCGTGGGGATAGACATATGACCCAACACATGCCAAACAACTTCAATTAGAGCTAATCTGAGAACTTTCACTTCAGCAATGAGGCATGAAATTCTGTCATTGTCTGGATGTGGCTCTCTCTCTCTAAATCTGGAGTTATCAGGAGGACAGAGACATAAAGAGTCAAAACCAAGGAAATCTAAGTGAGGAAATGGGAGAAAGTCGAACAGAATGATACCAAAACTCAGACAGAGGCAAGTATGTGGCTCTGAAGCCACTGCAGAGCCTCTGGATTAAGTTGAACCTGAAACCAAAAATTCTCCCACTTAACTTGAGCTTTTCAGTTACAAAAGTCAGTAAAATTACGACACTAGGTTATATTTTTGGTCCGATGCGAAGAAAAAGTTCTAGGCAAATATACTGGATCTATAGGACCACTCTGCTGTTCTGAAAGCTGAAGCAATTCAAGAGATTCAACTAGTTGTTAGTTGAAAGGTAGTTCCTTTCAACTAACAAGCTGAACAATGGATCTGTATACATAGGACCCGCACCCATGAGCCCAGTCAGTCACTTTGGGAATTCACTAGGACTTTCCAAGCTTATTCCTTTAATAGCCTTAATTCTCTGCTGTTGTCTTCAATTCCAACTGGTTTCTTGCACTCTATACACCCCTATATACCTGACCTCTGGGACACATATTGCTTCCCACCCACCTGACCCATGGTGGGCCAAATTTCACCATATTTCAACCGAATTCAACAGCATTCATAGGGTGTATCTACTCCATACCCAGAACATTCCTGAACACTGGGGATACAAAGAAGGTTTAAATATCATTGATGTCCTAAAGGGGAAAAGCAGATGCATATATTAAAAATTTAAGACATGCAGATGACAGAGCGAAAGTAGAGAACTGGGAATCTCCTGTGGAGAACAGAGGGATGGATTAAGTAAGAGTGTTCAGAGCAGTTGGGAATGTTTCTTATAAAGCACAGGACTGTATAATGTCTAATTTCCTGCACCTGACATCCCCAGGGGCCACTACAGTATGTCTAAGTTCAACTGATCAACAACCTACAGGTTTCTGTTATCCCACTAGGTACAGAGCCCATGCCCTACCTGATTTCCCATCCTTCTCCATGTTGCCCTCTGCCCAGTCTATCAGGCCCCACACATCTTGCATTCATGGAACCTCTGTTATTCATCATTGTTCTTGTGTCTGTTTATTCAATTCCTGTTCTACCCTGTCAGTGAAGACTAAGGAGTTTCATATTCTCTGAGACTATTCAGTCTCCTCTTTTACAAAAACAGATGCACTAATGAGGGTAGAGACTTGACCACTATACGTCTGCTGCCTTTTCTCCCAGGCACCCCTGCAGCAGACAACACCTATTGGTCTTCTAGCAGTACTTTTCTCACTGCCCCCTAATGCAGTTTTATAGGGCGCCCCCTCAGGTACCATCCACCATCCAGAACGGACACATTAATCAAAGCTGTATATCACCCAGAGGTAAGAGTCCTACCACATTTGGCACTTAACAGTGAAAACAAATCATAAACACTGAGCACCAATTATATATGAAGCATGAGAGTGCAGAGAAAGGTGAGGTGCTAGCCTTGCTTTTAGGAGCTCCTGGTCTAGTCTTACATTACCTGTAGACTGTGAATTTCTTGAGAACAAGAACTGCATCTACTACTTGGTACTACAGATCCTTGTACAGTACCAAGTAGAGAACTAAACAATTAGCCTCAATAAATACCAAGATGGCATCATCTACCCCCAAAAAAAAAGATAGGAGGGGAATGGAGCCATGACCTCAAGACAGTATTTCTAAACATCCAGCCTAAGATCTTACCTCACCACCAAAGAGTCCTAAGTAGTTATAACACCACTGTTGGAACTGCACCCACTCTATCCTAGTTGGAGTTACGCTTTTTCTAGATGATGTCAGGCCTGTCCTGACAACTCAGGGCAAGGTGGAAGGCAGTAGGATTATGTTCCCTCCATGGGACTGACTGAAGTAGCTCACAGCCTCCCTGGGACATGTGTAGTTCAGGCCCTGGGACAACTGCCCAATGCCTCCTAGTCAAGAAAGAAGTTTTTTCTTTTTAGCATTGGCTAGTTTGCATGATATGAGCCAACTGCTCCTATGTGTCCACCTCCTTGGCAGAAAAGAAATAAGCAAACATTTCAAAATGGCAGGAACTGAGTAAGTTCAAAATCATACATTTTCATTTTGACAAGACAGTCATTCTTCCTTTTCTGCATTAACAAAGGTAAACAAAAGTCTTTCAGATGTGTATATGGTTCAGTTCCTTGACATCTGAATTTTAAATGAAATCACAGCTCATTCCCCTGATGCTCACTCAGATCCATGTAAGCATACCATTGCACACCTGGACACAGCACTTAGAGCTAGAAAATACTTGCCAATTTGCTCAGCAGATTCTCCAAGCTACAGGAAGAGAGGCAGGGAAGGGGTTATGATGTTTATTCTGGCTAAAGTAAAGAAAGAATAGTTACTGTGCTTTGGACTACTGCCCACTCCATGCCACACCTGCCAAACCTCACCTGGGCTTCTACAGGGGTCTACTCTGGCCACACCATGATGGCTTCAGTCTAGGATCAGTCACCTAGGCAACTTCTACTGAGCAACCTAAGGATGCTGGGGAAGCATTGGTACCTGCCAGGCAGGGTTGTGCCTGATTCAGAACCTCTGGTCATGCCCTTAGAAGCACTCTCAGCTGCAACAGAAGAGGCAGACCTCCGGGGTTGGGGTTCTCATGCTGCAGCCTGACTGTGGACTCAGGCAAGTGATGACTCCTACTTGCTGCAGCTTCTTTGGGGTGTAATGAGAGTAAGGGCAGGATCCGCCCAGGTTTGCTGCTAAGCATAAACTAGGGAGCATATGTAAACCATGAGCCATAATATGTGTGCAGCAAGCTCCCACAGGCACGGCCTCCCTCCCTTCATTACAAAGGCTGAGGAGCGGTTTATCACAAAGGTCTCAGGTTGGTGGGCAACAGGGGCTCATACTGTTCTGTAGCATAAAATCCCCTTTGGGATGCACAGGCCTAATTCATGGTCATTTTTCCCAGTGGCTAAAGCCACAGGAACATAAATAATTCTCGATAAATTTATGAATCAAAGCTTAAACGTAATAGTCTGTAATTGAGGCACATTTTTTATACATTTACTCAGAAGATTGATAACTCCATGTCTATAATTCACTGTTGGATTAGAAAGTAAAATTAAGTTAATTTTTAAAACAATGGGTCTTTTAGAAATCAGGCACCGCCCAACCATGGCCCTGAAGTGAAAATCAATACATAAGTCAAACGGCTGAGCAAAGGAGTCTCTGCCTAGACTCCAGGAGAGGGAGGGAACCGGGGTGAGGCTAGCAGGCCAAAGTCATTTGCATCGATCTGCTGTGGCCAGTCAACCCCCTCCCCCATCTGTCACTTAACACCCCCAGCGGCTGGAGACAGACTGCCACCAGTCCCCAAGCTCAGGATGTGCACAGGTTTTCAACCAGCAATTATACTCCAGGAAAAGTGATAGATCCAGAAGCAGTTACTAGAGGATTCTATTTGGTGAGATAGGGAAAGTTAACATTCACTAGTGTTCTTTTTAAAGCAATGTTTCATTATTTATTACCTGGTCCCCAAAACAATTTTTGGCAGCACAAATGTAACTATCTGAAACAGGTGAGTGAGAAGGGGAAACTATATGGCTAGTTAAAAGGTGGTAGTGGATCTACATGTAAGGACAGGAAAGACTGTCCCTGGACCTCATCGCAGGAGACGGAAATGTATGGCTAACATGACCCCCTTGAGGTACGAGAATATCTCCTAATAATTCTCTTGGCAGCACTGATGCTCAAAAGCAAAGAGGCTTGACTCTGAGAGTGTGGTCGTAGGGGATTTGAACCCTGTTTGTAGGTATCTCTCATTTATCTGAGCTTTTCTTAGAGTATCTTTCAGTATCAAATCTGCTGAAATTCACTATCCAAAAGAATAGGGTTAGAAAGAGAAGTAAATTAACAAGGGAAAGGAAATAAATTGAAACAGTGAGACCATTATAAAGATTTATATGGTGAAGACATGACTTTATTAATATGTCTCTGAGATTTCAAACAGCTAATGTGAAAGAGGAAATCAGACCAGTGACACAAGTCACCTTATTCTTTGAATGAAATTTTTCTCTCGGCACAGAAAAATACTTCTCCAGAGAATTTGCATAGTGAGAAGAATCAGCCTGACAATACGAAATGAGCACCAATTACAGGAATAGGATAATTATTTGCCTGTCTTCCTGGAATTCATACTGTTATAGAAAAGATTTCTCTTAATGGAATATGTACAACACCAACTTTGCAGTTTACATCCAGCCATTTTTTGAAAAATCAAACAAAACTTAAAATACCAAATTTAGCAAGGGGATCACATCAAGCCCACATTTCAGATGGCATATACATACATGTTAGGGAGTTACAATGTAAAGTGTTAATGATTACTCTTGGCTGAGGCAAATACAAATGCTGAAGAGCACAACTTTAGAAGCAAATAATGTGGCCCCCAACGCTACACACTGATGAAGATAACAGCCACTCACACTCATACTTGTTCAAACACAACTGCAACCCCACATAGGCACAGTCGCATGACATGACCCTAACTTCAAAGACACAGAAAGGGCCCATAAGAGTGTGCAGAGCCCAGCACCCAAGAAGCAAGCCCAACAGTCAGAAAGAGCCAGCCCAGGAAGAAAGAGGGGTAGAGGTTGGCTCACAGAGGAAGAACTGAATCTCCAGAAAAAGAGAGACTTGAACCAGGGTGAGACGGTGAGCACCCTGCCTGTTCGAAGAGATATTCCTCAGATCCCATGCAGAGGGAGGAAAGGAAAATGGGAGCTTATGTGGGAAAGAGGAAGACCTGTACATGCAGTGGGCCACTGGTGGCAGAAGGGAGGGTTGGGTGTGGAAGAGTATCTTGGTCACAGCTCCATAGCGCCCCACCTAGAAGGCACACCAGGGCCCCAGCAGCACTGTCATCTAGTGGATAGAGACTGAAGCCCAGAGCAGGAAGGAAGGAGCCCATACACTGAGCAACTGGAGGCAGGGGACGTGGCATTGGACACCTTGGAACTGAACATGGACAGGTGGCAAGGGGCTTACGACCTGGCTGCTCACACCAGTAGGGTTTCCTGCCTGCTTTCTGGAAAGGTGGTCAGCTAGGACAAAGGGCCCTCTGCAGCTGGGCAGGCTCTAAGGAGGCAGAAACTGTCATTTGAAAACGTTTTGGGTCTTCATTCACTGAGATGAATTCTCAATTTTCTTTAGATTGCAGAGAAATCCCCCAAAGATCAAGCTTTTAAGGAAGCACAAGATTGTGACTAATGAACACGTTCAGATTCCGGTTCTGCCCCTGACCAGCTGTGTGGCCCTGGAGAAAGCAGTTAAATTCTCAGGCAGCAGTCTCCTCACCCTCTCAAGGGGACACCATCACTAACCTGGGGGAATTTAGGCTAGCTGCTGCTGATGGGGGACGTCTGGCACAAAGTTTGCACTCAATAAGTGGCGGCTGTTACCCTGGTGGTGGATGTGCCCTCAATGTTACACAGGAAGACCTCTTGCCAACTGAAAGTGGGAGAATTCTGTAAAGCTGAGAAATCATCCTATTCAGCATCACTTCAAATTACCATAGTGCTAAGATCTGAGGGGCACACAAAGCGCCCCCCTCACCTTTGTACTTTACAACAAAAAATAATATTGGAAGCTCAGAGAACACATAATATAATAAAATAATATTGGAAGCTCTGAGAAAAGATAATAAAAAGCACCTTGAAATCTCAACCAGCACTGAAGTTCTGTTTGGCTTAGCTGGAAGCACGAAACTACATCTATCCTGCTAATTTGGGCATAGGCAGATGCCTTTTTAATGATCTCATAGTCACTAAGATCAATCATCATTTTAATAATGATCAGTGTTGGAAAAGGCAACAGGTTTAATGACAACTGCCTCAATTCAAAGTTCATTAGCACCATGACCAACCAAAATCATTACACTCGGGCCCTTAAGTTCATAAACGTACCTCCTAAGAGAACTGCCAAGCTACTTTCTTTCCACACTCTATTTTAAAGCTGTCTTTGTGTGCTGGTATCATTCATTTTCCATAGTCACTGTTCTATAAACTTAAATGTTCTAGCAAACTCATCATTAGGTTATCTGAAATCTAAGACATCTGAACATGAAAACTATGAAAGCTTAAACACAAAATAGATGCTGTTTTCTAAAAATCTAGGATGTTCAAAACATCCTAGCAAGTTAGGATAAAATGGAGCAAACAAATACAGGTTTTCCTTTAATTACAGTTATGTTGGTGAATCAGACCTCAAATGTCTGGAAATTGCTACTTTCTAGAACTTGTGATTCTACTCAAATGCCAAACTTAAAAAAAAAATCCAAATCCAGAACAAATAGCTCAACTGTAACCTCCAGTCTTGCATTTTCTTACAGCACAGATACATGACAGTACAGGGGAAAAGACTGTGACATAAGAAAGACTAACCCTCATTATAGTAAATGGCAAATAGGTAGATTCTGGAAAACAAGAGGACTATACCACCTCTACAAGGCTTCTCTATTACTTGCTACTGATTTTTAAATAACCCAAAATCCATTAAACCAAGATAAGATAAGGAAGACAAACCTACTTGGACAACTTCAGGTTACCAGCTGTCCTAAGCTAAGAAGCACAATGAATTTAGAGTCAGACATCTGGGTTCGAAGTTCCTGGGACAAGAAAGCCACCTTGCTGAGCCAAGGGGTTCTGATCACAGAAAGTACCATCAAAGGAATAAATGAGATAATGTGCGCCACCCAGTGCCACTGCTGTTCTGGGCCCTGCTGAATAAGTTCAGCCCAGAGAGCTTCCCTAGTACAGCGGGCACTCTGAACAGATTTCCTCTTAATCGACTGGTCAGTTGAACTAACAGTCTTTGTTTCTTTGGGTAAAATAAAGCCCATGCCACAATGAACTTGTGTGGCTTCCAGGTTTATTTCTAGAAAGCTGATACATTTTGTTCCCAGCAATTGAGTCTGAGTTGCTTCCTTACCAAGAACAGACTGCCAAGTATTTATCAGGTGGATTTGTTACTATAACCATCTAACTAAAGTGAATATTGTTTCTAATGAAAGATATGAATGCAAAAAGAACTGCCTCAAAACTAGGCTGGCTTCTCTGGAGGTGCAGAAGAACAAGTGCTGTTGACGGTCTGTTGCTGAATCAGATATGGGTGAAGTGACAGCAGAGTGGGGAGCCATGAGCCTCTAGAACGGCTCTCAGCTTTCTTCCCATGCATCTGCAAGTTCTTATTCTATTTTAAAATAAAATGCAACTGGAAACCCTAAGAATTTTGTAAATGCAGTTTCTTTGGCCAATAAAGAAATGTGGCTAAAATGTGGCCAAAAAAGAAAATGGTCACACTGACCAGTAAATGAACAGCACTCAAACTCAAAAGGATTGACAAATGTTCACATTTGTTGCACATTCTAAGTAAAAGTAATCTTCAAGATGTGTTTCTTTTTTTATGTGAGTCTACCTATTACTGACTTTTTAGAATGTCAAGTTGTCAAGTCACCTGAAAGGGCAGGTGCAGGAGGAGGCCAGAGAGACCAAGCAGGGTTCACTTTGTCCTCAGTTTCCATGCAAAGTCTAGCATATGACTACACTTGCCTGATATTTGTCTCTAGAAATTGCATACTGAATTGCAAATAAATTGTCAGTGAATATGTATTCCAGCAAACTTTATATTACAGATATAAATTATAATAGCATCTGTGTACACTGGTACCAAGGACCACAACCTGTGTGCCTGGGCTTGATGTGGCCAAATTATCTAAAATTGAATGTAGTATCACCACTGGATCCTCTCAGAGTCTTAGATGGTATGTGGGAGGGATGCTCCTTTGTGTGTATGTGTGTGTGTGTGTGTGTGTGTGTGTGTGTGTGTGAGTGAGTGAGTGAGTGAGAAAGAGAGAGAGAGAATGCACACATTTGAACCCAAAAGACCTGAACAGTATTAGATGTGGCCAAAGGGCAGGCAGCTCCTGATAGAAATCCAAAATTGGCTAGCATACACCAGAAAAAATCACCTAGATGACAAATGCCTACTCTATGCCTAAGTATAACTTTATTTAAATTATCAACAATCCTTTCAATTCTGTATTTTATTCTGTTTGACACACAGTTCCTGAGCATCTGCCATGTGTGAGGGAGAGTAAAGAAGGTAAATGAGGTTCTCTCTTGGAAGTCGACATAAATGCTGCAGATGTGATTGTTTTCTTAAAAGCAGTTCAGCCTAACCTTGTGTGCAGTTAGTGATCAGCTGGAGAAAACCCTGTTGCTATAAAGACAATCAGTGCTACTTCTTGGGCTGGATGACACTGTCAGTGACAAGTGAAAACATACTTCTCACTAGACCAGGCATTGGCAAATTTGTCACCCGCAGGCCAAATACAATCCACCAGCCAAATTTTTGTAACCAAAGTTTTATTGCAACACAGCCATACTCATTCATTTCTGTCCCGTGGATGGCTGCTTTTGTACCGCAGTAGCAGAGCTGAGCAGCTGCGAACAGAAACCACATGGCCCACGAAGGCTAGAATATTTACTATCTGGTATTTGCAAAGTTTACTGATCCCTATTCTGGACCCTGAATGTCTATAAGACAGAATGTTGTTGGCTTTCACTTCTCTGCCAATAGAATATAAGAGAATGCTAGTGATTATGTAGCCTGGTTCTTTCTAAGATGAATAGTATAACATTATTGGCCAATAGCGAAGATACATGTAAACTACTAGCAAAAATCCTTGCAAACACAAACAATCTTAAAAACAGGCTCCAACAGTCCTTCCTTGCTGCTTCCTGTGAAAACATACAGGCACTAAAATTACAATGGCTGCTGAGGCTGCTCAAGACAGTCACATGCACAGTCACATATGGTACTGCGCTCCACTTGGAGATGCACACTGCAATTCAGAATTGCAAGCATAAGAGAAACAGCTACTTAGGGAATGTATTTTAGAAGACCTTGAAGGACCTGATTCTCCATTATTCCCAAAGATGCTTTCAGTTTTTACTCTGTATTTAACCAAAGTTCCTGCAAGACTATAAAAATCTCATAGCCACTGTGAAAATGAGTTAAAATAATAGTTTCTGCAAAATACTTTAAGTGCCATGGCATTCATCCTTTAGAATTGGGTTAGGGAGTACTATAATTTAGTCTGTCAGCACTGATGTAAGCATACAGCAGACCCAGAACAGCGTGTGTTGATTCTTGAAGGTTTGGGGGATGGGGAACTTTAAATAAGGCTTTAAATAAGGCTTACCATACAAAACTACATGTCCTGGGTCAGGACCCGATAATTCAGAGTAGCCTCAACAGGCTACCTGCAGAACCCCACACAGGACCTAGGGGGAAGGGAGGTGTCTCCATGTGGCTGCCTAGAGATGGAAGGTCTGCATTGCAGACAGTTTTAGCTAAAGATTCTGCAAACACCAACCAGAAAATCCTCATTCATGCCCAGTGAGGTAAAAAGGTATTTGTCCTTTTAGTACTACCCTCCCTCCTTTCCTCAAATATGGAAGTGTTAGAACCGATATGGCACAGGGGCACAAGAAGAAGAGGGACACAGAAGAGCAGATCCTACTCCCTTTCTATAAGGGCCCAGGTGGAGCCCTAAACCAGGTCATACTACTGTAGTTTTAATAGCTGTAAGTAAGAGAAAGCATGGAACCTACCCAGGACATGGAGGAAAAAGGGAGAAGGAGATGACCATAAACAAGTGAAACAGTGATCTGAACCATCAAACCATTTCATGTTAAAATGTGAGGTTCAGAAAATGCTCAACATCACTTATAATCAGGGAAATGCAAATCAAAACCACAATGAGATACCACCTCACACCATTAAGAATGACCCATATCCAAAAAGGGGGGGGGACAACAAGTGCTGGCATGGATGTGGAGAGAAAGGAACACTCTTACACTGCTGATGGGAGTGCAAACTGGTTCAGCCACTATGGAAAGCTGTGTGGAGGACTCTGAAAATGGAAGTATCATTCAATCCAGCAATTCACTTCTGGGACTCTACCCAAAGGATACAAAAAACTAATTCAAAAGGACACCTGTACTCAGATGTTTACTGAAGCACTACTTACACTAGCTAGGGTATGGAAACAACCCAAATGCCCCCCCCAAAAGATGAATGGATAAGAAAGCTGTGGTATATGTACACAATGGAATGTTATTCATCAATAAAAAAGAACAAATTTGATGCATTTGTGATAACATGGATGGACCTAGAAGAAATTGTGTTAGCAGAAATAAGCAAGAAAGATAAATATTGGGTGATTTCACCTATATTCAAGCTATATGGAAAACAAACAAAAGGACAAGGGAAAATTTAAAACTGTTAGCAGAACAAAAGAATAGAGCAAGAGGGGGGAGGAGGATAAAACTGGGGGAAGGATAGGCACAAGAGACTAAGATGATAGTTCATGGATGGGTGATAAGATGGTTTGAGAACCTCAGGGTAGACAATGATGCAAATATATATTTATATGTATATATGTGTGCAATCAAGTTTTTTAAAAAATAAAATAATAATAAAATGGATTGCACACTAAAAAAACAAGCAAAATTCAAGTCTACTACTCCCTTGTCTGCAATGCCCCCCCAAAATGTTTTTTAAATAAAACATGAGATATTTCAAACACAGGAAAGCAAGTAAGTGGTATAAGATCAGATAAGCTAATCAAACACACACAAAACTCAGAAAAAATAAATGAATCACCTGAGAAACTTAAACAGATTTGGGATGTGAAAAAGGTTCAATAGATAAATAAAAATATTCTAGAGAAAGGTATGGAAGCATTTGGAGTATCGAATCAGTGGCCTCAAGGAGAACAATGAACAAGAAGCCAAGTGCAAGGGGAAAAAGTTAAAAAAAAAAAAAAAAGGGAGGGGGGAGAAACACTTTGAAAACTAAACAGTGTTGTTTCATTTTAAAAAACCATCACCCCAAGAAGTGAGCGGGGAGATACAGATAGGTAAACCTAGTCAACATGACAAAGGCAACAGCTAAGCTGAAACTGCCCCCCTCATGGTGACACCTGGGTATTCATGTTTGACTTTTTGAAAAATTGGACTGACTCAGGGCCTTGAGTGAGTTACAGGTCTTCCCCCTCTGAGGGCTATTCCTAAAAGCCTCCTTGCTCTCTGTCCTTTACCACTCAGCCCTTCCTCTCTTGGCTCTCTCCCATCTTCCAAAGAGATCCCCTCCATTACCTCACCATGCCTGTGCCCACTTTTCAATCCAGCTGATAGGTTCTGATTATTAAAACCACACTGTGGGGCCAAGTCGTCCCCAAATACTCAGACATTGACCATGGCTTTAAGTTATTTCCAGTGGGGGCCAACGAGATGACTCTGGAGCAGACCCTTTTGGGTCCTGTCCTTCTGACACTGGTTTCTCCCCACCCATGACCGTCGCTCAAGCATGGGCAGCACCACTGACCCAGCAGGACCACCCACCAATCCAGACTACACCAGTGAGGTTCCAGACTTGGAAGCATCACTGACATCCCACTTGTGATCAGGAGGAAAACAAGCTTCAGACCTTTCTGCTCCGGAATTTCAATTCTGGGTCTCAACTGGTCAGTTCCCAGTTTCTTTTTTTTTTTAATTTATTTATATATAAATTTCACAACATTGTCAAAAAGCCTCCTGACCAGAAAAAAAGAAAATGGAGGTATTACAATTCCAAACTTCAAACTATACTACAAAGCCATAATAATTAAAAAAGCTTGGTATTGGTACAAAAACAGTCAGACCAATGGAACAGAATTGAGTGTCCAGTTCCCAGTTTCTAAGTTAGTCCAGAAAAACCCAAGCAGAACTATAAACAAAACTCTTTCTTTCCCTCAACTCCAATACCCTCAACTCTGCTTGGTCTGTGAATTTTCCTACCTGGTTCCCCTCATGTTCTGAGGACAGAGAGCTCAACTAGACCATCCCAGGTTTCCCCAGGTTCTCTCTGTATCAAGGAACTGACTCTCTGCACAATTAGTCTGCACTCCCAATTACACCTCACCAGGGACCCTGTTCAACAATATGTCTTCTTAATTTTTTACAAACCTGAATGGATCTGCAGGTCAAAGAGAAGTTTGGGTAGATACCAAATAGCTTTAGTAAACAAGTCTTTCTGTCTACACCTAATACAACATGAATACTCTGAATTAATAGAGAAAACATATGCCACCCTTTTGACAATAACTGTATCAGAAAATGGGATGCAGACCTGCCGGAATCAGGAAGTGTTTGGACAGTACAGATATCAGGTAGAGCCCCAGGGCAGCAAACCTTCCTGGGAAGGGGAGTGGTGCTTCAATGGCCCTGGTACTAAGTCAGACAGCTGGAGAGCCCTCCAGAGAGTCAAGCGAGCCGCTTCCAGGAAAGGGCAGAGACAAGAGGCAGGCGTGGGGGTGCCAGAAAACGCCTCAGCCATCAGGTGAAGCAGCAGGGGGGCTGCTGCAGCTCCAGGTGCAGGAGAGCAGACCATGAGATGCCTGCGCTCCAGTCATCCTCACTGTCCTTCAGGCCTCCTTCAGGGGACTATCCCAGTGGGCCTCATGGTCTTTGCATTTTAATGACCTGACCCATATGGGTGCCCTCAATGGAACTCTGTCTACTGCCACTGATTCAGAGACAAGTTGAGTCCTCTTTGTTCAGGGCTAAGAGCAATGGAGGAAACACAAGAACCATGTGACACTCCTTTACAGACTGACAAACCCCCTTCTCTCCCCTTAGATTCCCTTCTCTTCCATTCTGTTATGAAAAGAAAACAGCTGCTCCATTTCCTCACACCTATAGTTTGTCAGTGGACCTGTCACAGCTGTCCAGACTGCTCTGGGTTTCCTGAAGTGCCACAATGCCCCAAAGACCCTCCAGCTCTGCGATACTCCTCTAGACACCCCCCCCACACTTGCACAACTGCACAAGTCCAGTCTGCAGGGACTGGACAATCCCATGTCCAATGACCCATCCCATCAATGCCACAACTCCAGGACTGAGGGCCACACAGCTGGCTCAAATAACTATAACAGGCTAAAGGTCCGTGGGGAGGCAGAGGGCTGTCTCCCAAGGGAAGGACCCCAAGAAATGGGTGGCTAAAGTCAAGGAATACACCTTGTAAATGAGTGATTTTCAGTAGGGTATGGACTGGGAGGGAGAGGGACAGAAAAGCTACCCTCAAAAACTTCCTGAAGGGAACTGCTAGGCATGACAGGGGTGCTGGGAGCAGACAAGGAGGAAGTGTGGACCGCAGTTACCAGAAGGACCTGGGTTCCTTTGTTGTTTTAATTATCGCACCAGACCTAACTTGCCTATGTGTGATGTCTTCATTCCCCTAGTTTGACTTTGCTGCATTTAGTATTACATAGATCAGTTCAAAAATTAGGTTCATTGCAAATAAAAATGAGAACAATGTTGCTCTGACTTTAGTCCAGGAAAACAAAAAAAGGAATGAGTGTTGATCTAATCTCTGTCCTCAGTTCACTCTGTGATTATCTACAGTGGTTTATAACTTCCTCTCCCCTTGCAGAGCCTCGCCTGGTATCACACACTTGAGCAACGTCTCTGGTATTTTTGTCTAAGGCTTGAAAGTTAGCATGAACGGCCATTTCAGCCCTGTACACAACATCCACACTGCACCGAAGTGGGGGTGATTTGTCAAAGGGGAAAGATGACCTAGTTCACCTCTTATTTAAATTGTTGAAAAATTAGAACTTTGTTTTGGTCACTGACTATATTTCAAGTGAGATGAGTCCTCCCCCACCACCATTTCCCAGTCTTCCCAAACTCGCATTTTCTCTTCTCCAAATGAACAGACAGTAAGAGCAATAAATCCAGGGCTACACCAAGCATTCAGCACTTAGGGAAATACACCTTTGAGCTGATCACACTGTCATAGTGGACGGGTGTGTGTGGGAGGGGGAAGGGTGGAAAAGCATAGCAGTGGTGAGAAAATTAACTCAGGACATATGCAGGTGACATCAATGAGTCAGAGAGGCTGAAAGGAACCTTCTGAGTGTGATAGATCAGCTATATTACAGAGGCTCCTGCAGTGGGTTTTAATGGAATTTTGAAGAAGATAAGCAAAATAACCCCATGTAACAAAGAACAATAAATCACAATTATCTTCTATTCATATTACTGCAACTTGCATCCTCCACTTGAGCATAGCTATACTAACATTTATTGTAACATTTCCAACCACACAGAAATGCTGAAAATTTTAGTGAGTGCCAATATAAACCATTACCTAAAGTTTACAATTAAGACTTTGCTATGCAAGCTTTATCACTTATCTAGTCACCCTTCAATCTATCCATCAATGCATCTTATTTTTAGATACACTTCAAAACAAGGTAACAATCTCTGTATACTCTCTAAAATCCTAAGTATGCACATCATTAGTATTTATCTGCAGATTTTCTTAACTACACCTTGAGAAACATATGAATGGTAGGTATGCTATTTCATGAGTTTTGAAAATACCTGCCCCCAACATGGATGGAGCTAGAAAGAATCATGAGAGCTGCAAAAAGCCAGAAAGAAAAAGAGAACTACTGGATGGTCTCACACATGGGGGGTATCAGGAAAACAAACAAATGGGCATGAAAAAGTCAAAATGAACAAACTGACAACAGAACTAAAGCATGCAGCAAGGAAGGGGGAGGGAGAATGGGGGAAATCAGGGGACGGATGAGCACCAGAGATTAAGATGATGGTTCACCTTATGTATATAATCTTGTCCTCCCCATCAAAAATTCAGAGTATTACTGTCACCTGAAAAAGTTCCCCTGAACCTCTTCTCATCCCCAGTCTCTAGTGGCAGCCACTATTTCTACTCTCCCAAGCACAGACTGAGTTTGCCTCTCCAAGAACTTATATAAATGGACTCACACAGTATGGACTTTCTGATGAAAGGCTTCTTCCATTCATCAGGATGCTTCCTTTAGCAGCAGTTCCTGCCTTTCTGCTGCTGAGTAGGCAGTGTTCCATGAGTATGAATGCAACACAACAGTGCATTCATCCACTCTCCCACCAACAGACACCTATATAGTTTCAAGAATTTTTTTTCTACTATAAGAAGAGTTACTGTAACTGGGGGTGTATAAGTCTTTGGTGGAGGTGGGTTTTCATGTCTCTGGGTATGTATTCAGGAATAAAACTGCCAAGTCATGGGCCATATAAGAAACTGCCCCATCACTCGGGTGTGTGTGCAGTGTTGGTCATGATTTTAACTTGTATTTGACTGATGACGACAATGTTGAACATCTTTCCATGTGCCTTTCTTTGATCATTTGTGTAGTCTATTTAAAATATCTGTTTGAGATGAGTGGATGTGGAAGATACACCATGTTATACTTTTTTTTGTTGCAGAAAAGATAAATTCATGCCATCTATGGCAATATGGTTGGAGCTGAACAGGATCATGCTAAACAAAATAAGCCAGAAGAAGAAAGATAAACACCAATGGTGTCACTTATATGTGGAATACAAAGAAACCTAACAAAGGGTTAGATAAAGTCCAACTTTAAAACTAACCCTGAACAGCTGACCACAGAACTGAGGCATCCAGAGGGGGAGGAGGAAGGGTGAGAACAAGGTGGGGGAGGGAACACAGTGGACTCTGGTAGAGGACTATGAGTGCTTCAGTGTTGGGTACATTATGGTGCCAACTACTCCAGAAAGGGAGAAATTATACTTCCAAAATACTGAAAACCAATGGTATACCACAATAACAGATTTAAAAATATATTTGTTAAATCTTTTAAATTATGCTTTAAATTCAAAAGTTTGTCTTTCTATCATTACGTTGTACATATACATTCTATATCCTGAATCAGTCGTATGTTCTGCAATTAGTGGCTTCCTTGTTCATTTTCTTCAAAGCATCTTTTAATGTGTTCAAGTTTTTATTATAACAAATTTTATTGTATCAGGTTGGACTTTTTATGGTTTTGGCTTTCTACAAGCACTCTCTCTGAGAAACCTCATGCTTAAGTTTTTCACTTTCTTCACATAAGTATATTTGACTGGGCGCTGCTAGAAATGCAAATTGGCTGGTCCTGGATACACATAGGTGACCTCTTGAGCTCTCTCTGGTTTAGTACTGGGACTAAAGCAACAAAAAGGGAAGTCAAAAAACAGGGCCACCTAGGTTCAGCCTCAAATAGCCCTAGAGAGAGAGGTGAGGGAATCAAACCCCCATTCCCACTCCTTTTGTATCCACAACAGATTTTTATTCCATTCTTTTTTTCCTTCCCAACCCCTACCCCTCTCTTTTATTCCATTCTTTACCTTTACTTATAGTCACAGTTTTCTGTCATAGTTCTTATGATTTTTTTCATTGATAATAAAAGGATATCCTCTAAGATTTTACTTAAGAGGTAGCAGGGAGGTGTAGTGCAGAAGAAAGATGAACTTCCAAAGGGGTAGTCTGAGATTTTGTGAGCAACTAATTATATTTTCTCTTCCACATTTAGGAAGTACCATTCTTGTTCCTTTCTAGGCTTTCTGGGGCCTTCCTTCTATGCTAAGGTTATGGCTTACCCACACAGGATCATTTCATTTTTCCCAGACCTCAGAACCTTGCTCCTGTCAGATGCCCTAAGTCCTCACCTGACATTAAATTACTAGTGTCTTTCAAACAGCAGTGGGTCTTTCAGAAGTCACCCTGAACTAGTCCTTTATGTTGCACAAATCCAAATATAATTGTTTATCCCCAAAATGGAGGCTATAAACCAAATTCTTCTGACTGCATATGCTTGGACATTCTCAGTTGGTATGTACATGCCCATCCTGCACCACAAAATTACAAATGCTGTTACTTTGGATTTTCATTGCTTTAAAAGAGGGGCCAGAACTAGATTTAACTGAAAACTAAACATCCCAGCACTATTCTCAAAAAAGCTACCCCCAGGCCAGGCATGGTGGTGCATGCCTGCAGCAGCAGTCTAGGAAGCTGTGGCCGGGGCCAGGGATCGTGATTCAAGTCCCGCCGGGGGCATGTAGCGAGACCTAGTTCCAAAAAATATATAGCTGGGTGTGGTGGTGCGCACCTGTAATCCCAGCTCTCTGGGAAGCTGAGGCTGGGGATTGCTTGAGTATGTGGTACCCCAGGCAACATGAGCCTGCAGTTCCACAGGCAAAAATAGCGAGACCTAGTCTGAAGGAAGGGAGGGAGGGAAGGAGGGAGGGAAGGAGGGAGGGAAGGAGGGAGGGAAGGAGGGAGGGAAGGAGGGAGGGAGGGA
>PVHY01020090.1:0-26173 GCA_004024945.1 Uropsilus gracilis | reverse complement strand
CTCAAAAAAAAAAAAAACAAAAACAAAAAAAAAACCCCCCAAAAAAATGCCAGTTCTCAGGTCCAACCCTGGTTCCAGTGAGTCAGAAGTACTGCAGCCCAGTCGTCTGTTTTACTGGGGAACCCTTTGGATGATTCTGATAGATGGAGCAGTTGGAAAACCACTGCTGTAACTACCTCTTACCCTAAATACTGCTATCTTATTACAGTTATATAGGAGTTGCTCTTAAAAACTCTACCTAGCAACCTTTGCTAACTCTTTTTACCACAAATAAATTCTTAAACTTACTTGTTAATTGAAACTTAGTTGTAAACAGACTTGTTTTCTGGCTTCTACACATGCGCAGTCTACACATGAGACAAACCAGCCACTGCCTCCCCTGCTCTCTTCCTCTACCTCCTCTTCTACTTCTTGCCTCTCCTCCTTCCCCATCTGCTTTGTCTCCCCTTCTCCTCTACCTAATTTAGTTAAGATGGGCTAAAGTATCATACAGTCCTTATTGAAGTTTTACTCACTTTATAGACTCTAATAATGATTGTTCCATATGAGAAAAGAAGTGCAATCAAGTAATGATTCTGGAAGGCTGAGTGCTTACAAGACAGTCTATTTTCTTCTTCCCTGAGTCACTCTAATAGTCTTTGGAGGAGTTGGAATTGAATTGTAAAGATACTTGAGGTTGAGCTAAATCACTATTCCTCGTATCTTTACTGTTCAGAAAATGAAAGGGACTTGAAATGAAAGACTGCTGAGTGGCTGGCACAGAGGCCTGGGATTCAAGCGCCCAGCCTTGGTTCCTGGCAGCGTTTTTGGCCAAGGGAACTGGAGCAATTCAAGCCAGGTCCTACTTCTCCTGTCCATGGGATGAAGTGACACACCATGCCTTACTGCCGACTCCAGGTGTAATTACTGTGAAACAATCTGAGATTCTCACAAGAAGACAAAGTGCTTTCAACAAAAATTTTGTTGTATGTAAGTCAACCTTTAATTTGCAGAAGAAAAGTATTTCCCTTTGGGGTGTACATCAATTCTAGTGCTCTCATCATCAAATTTTTCTATTTAATTATTTTCTAATTCATGAATTTGATATAATTTAACACAATTTGGAACTAAATAGCAAACTGTCAGCTTGCATTTCAGTTTGAATGGCACTTTAAAAGTCAATCCTTGTGTTCTTCAGATGCTCTATAAAATTACTAGTTTGCGAATGAGTTGGTAAAAACTGAAATTCTGTCTCCATTCTATTCCTCTTGTCTCTCTTGTTGTCAACAACAATGTCCCCAATGTCCCTGCATTCTTTGCTCTTTTCATTCTCATTTTTTACACTCTGTCTCCCATCCCCTTCACCCCAGATCTTGTGTTTCTCCCCCTTCCCCTCTAGTTTCTGGCAACTGGACGTAACTTTGGAGCTTTCTGGCCACTTTGAGGTCAGGCTGATGGCAAAGGCAGCTGTGGCGGTCAAGGTCCAAAAGCAGATGGAAGGTGCTGTGGCAGAGGATCAAAAGTCTTATCACTGACCTCTGTTCCTTCCTTTTGAAAGTCAGTGTGACACCCTCAGCAGTTCCCCTCTGCCAAGGCCTCAGAGATGGGCAGGGGAAGGAGCACTCAAAGCTGCCCTTGTCTGCTTCTGCTGTGGGCTCTGCCCAGCATGGATGGGAAGAGATAGCATCTGAGAGCAAAGGTGTCCCCTTGGTTTGTCTCCCAGCAGTACTCAAGGCCCTCTCTCATTTCATGTTAGCACAAAAGTAGTACAGTTTGCGATTTTATCGACTAAACCAGGAGTCACACAGGAATCAAGGAGAACCTCTTCAAAACCAGATCCTTTCAGCTGTTAAGACTGGTGTTGGTGTTCATGGCTTGGTTTGCTATCAACGGTTACCACTCAGTTTGGCAAGAGCAGCTTTGAGTGATCTTTAGCACCTGTGTGAGGACTCTGAAATGAAATAGAAAGTAGGAAGAAGTAGCCAGGGTCCCTGGTCACCACCCTGCAAGGTCCACCTGGGTGGTTTACAAGCAGCCCCAAGTTTCTACTTTAGAGTGTTGGAACTGGTCCAGCCCACCGCTCACATTGCAGTGTCCCTTAGCCCCCAGCTTTCTGATTAACAGGCAATGTAGAAGCAGAACAATCTAGCTCCCTAGTTTCCATACTCTCACCAGTGACCCCTTCGCTGTAATTAAACTGGGTGAATCTGCATTTTTGTTTCACATTTATATATGCTAATTTTGACTCCTCGTTGATAATACTACTATATGTCCTGTCACCTCTTACAATTCCAAAATACTATAATACCTTAATTGAATGACTTTGAATGGGCTTATATATATAAAATACTTGACAGTGTAACAAAGCCTGCCTCCTTAAAAATTTATTTAATCTAAGAACCATGAGCAGTTTTAAATAGTTCATTCCCTTAAAACTATTCAAAAACTTTTAATAACTTATAAAAGCAATATATATTTTAAAATTTTTGAAGTTTATTATTATTATTATTGTTATTTATTGTTTATTTTAAAAGTTAACAGTAGAAAGCCAGGCATGGTGTCATGCATCTATAATCCAAGCACTGGGAGGAAAGAGGCCAGGGATCGCTTGAGTTCGTGGGTTTGAGACTACCCTGGGCAACATAGTGAGACCTGGTGTCAAAAAAGCAGCTGGGCATGGTGGTGGGCACCTGTAATCCCAGCTACCTGGGAGGCTGAGGCTGGGGGTCGCTTGAGTCCATTGGATCAGGACTACTCTATGTTGCCCAACATAGTGAGACCTAGTCTCAAAAAAAAAAAAAAGTTAACAGTAGAAAAATTTATGTAGTAAGAAGTAAATGGTCCCTTCATTTCTCATTTCACCACAGTAGTTACCATTGTATCTTTCCAGACTTGATAATTTTCACATCTCTCTAAAGTGCAGGTGTGATGTTGTGCCCTTTTTAAAACATAAATTGAATTTTGAGACTCTTTCCTTGTCAATACATATATCTCATTTTTATGATGTGTATAGTAATTATCCCACACTTCTATGATGATGCACTTATTAGTTATCTGGCAGAGTTTTACATAACCCTGTGGGAAGTGTTACATCTTCGTGTTCTTATACAGGCATGAGTGTCTGAGTTGTACACTGACTGTGGGTGAAATGTGCCTTTAGCTATCAGTGACCAAAGATGTACAAAATTCAGGGAGTTTTTGGAGACATTGAAGAGCTAGGAAAATAAGTGCTACTAACCCACATGCACGTCTCCTTTTTTATTGCAATGTAGTGTGCATCATTGGATTTTAATGAAAAGTTCTTTGTTACAATTCCCTGAGTGAAAACTTCAAAGAAGAATTAGGCTGGGAGGACAATGTCCTTTTAAAAAGTTTTTATTTCTAAACTGTTTTTACCAAAGCTTTGTGTGTGTGGTCAGGGTGTCATGTCCATTTAAAACATGGGTGCCAACTACTGCAGAACCCAGAGAGGCAGCAGTCAGCCTGGCTGGGCTGCATTCCAGACCTCAGCTTACTAGCCAGGGGAGGGGTGGCCTATTAGGACGCAACACTGTGGACTCCTTTCTTAGCCATCTTTGACTACTTGAACATTGAGATACTGAGATACTATGTGACCAGTTCTATCCCCAATTTAATAGGGTGTTTATGCCAAATTGGTAAAATTTTAAGAATTACCTTATTCACCAGTTTAACCACAAGTTACAAGATGTAGTGTGTCTTAAACACACAGCTTTCTATCCCCCAAAGTACAGCATATTGGTTTTGGTTAAGAGTTTTATTAAATATAAACTCCAGCTGACTCAGTTTAGGTTTGCAGAATGGGAAGTATGGGAATCCGAGGCTTGGTTGTCTCATGACAACACTGCTGTTGTTTCTCCCCCCAGTGCTCGGCCTGGTCCTTCCCGTGTGGGCCATCGCGCTCATCTCTTTTGGGGTAGCGTTGCTGTTTGCCCTCTTTGTGTGGCTGTTTGTGTGCCCGTGGATGCGGAGGAAAATAACAGGTAAGAGCTTTTTTATTCTTCTAATTTATAAAATTCCTGATTCCTGAGACTTCTCATCATAAGTGTGTAATCTAGTTATACTTACTAACGGAAATGGAAGCTTGAATAACTCAGGAATATATGCTAAAATGCGTGCCTAGGCACTGTCTCTTCACTCCTGACTGATTCTGGCTTGAACTTTTTTTGCTAACTTGTGATCCACGTGAGTGGGAAGATCTCTGTTGCCACAGATAACTGGAATTTAATTATGCAGCCCACTTCTACCTGCCTGATGGAAAACATTAGTCTTCAGGAAATGTGGATTAGCACCACCATATGATCACATCTCACACCCTCAAGAATGGCTAAAAATAAAATTTAGAAAACAGCAATTCCAAAGGCTTATGAAGAAGTAGAATAACTGGAATTCTCACATTCATGGTGAAATGGAAAATGAGACAACCACCTAGAAATTAGTGTAACTGTTTCCTATAAAGCTAAGCCATGCATTTACCATATGACCCAGTAATTCCATTCATAGGTATTTATCCAAGAGAAGTGAAAATACATGTTCATTAAAAAAACTTGTACATAAATCATTTAGTCATAGTAGCCAGAAACTTGAAGTAACCCAAATATTCATTACTAAGTGAATGGGTAACCAAATTGTGGTATATTCACCTAACATAGAAGACTGCTGAGCAATAGAGCAAGAGCTGCTGGAACTGCATACATGCTGGTAGAAATGTCTAATTGGATAACTACTTAAAAGAAACATCTTGTCAGTCTCTTGTAATATCCGTTTCCCATAAATGTATGCATATACACATATAAATAGGAACAAATCCTAGGTGTCTATCCTGGAGAAACAAAAACTTAAATTTACACAAAAATATATACATGAATATTTATAATAGCTTTATTTATGGACACCAAAAAATTACAAACAACCCAGTTTATCCACAGACTCTCATACATTCAAGTAGTGGAATACTAGTCTCTGATGAAAAAGAATGAATTAACAACTTCATGTAACAACATGGACGAATCTCTGATGCATTATGCTGAGAGAAGCCATTCTCAAAATGTTACATATCTTATGGTTTTATATATGTAATATTCTAAAACTATCAGGACAGTGTCCAGAGCATTGCTTTTTCATGGTTAGGGCTGAGCAAAGAGAGGGTCTGACCGCAAGGGGAACTTTAGAGACAGATGGAACCCTCTTTTATCCTGATTGTAATGGTGGTCCCTAGTCTGGACAGGTGTTAGAATCAGGATTATAAACACAGACAAACTTCACTGCATCTAAAATTTAAAACTAATAATTTTTAAAATCCACATTAATAAATTTACTATGTTTAAGAACTAACAAAAATGTATTTTAATATTAAAAATTTACAATAAAATTCCATATGAATCAATAGTAAAAATCCACATGAATAATTAAAAATCTTCACTAATTCATTAGTAAGTTTTAAAAAATCCACAACGTCAAACCACACCAATGAGCAGTAACCTGCTTCTTTCTCTCCTGCAAGGCGGCCACCTGCTCTCTGCTGGGAATAAAACATCTCCTCCATTCCTCTCTAGCATATGGCCTGTCTGACCTACCCCATGGCAGTGGTAAACTATACCTGAGTGCTTTGATTTTTATGAAGGTTTTTCCTAATCGCCAAACTTAAATGTTGAAGGACCATAAAACATTTGCTTTTCAGCTTCAAGCTATAATATCATGGCAGAAGCTGACCCTTCTCCCCATCTTGGCATTTCAGGAGATGATTTTGTCAATGCCATGTTTTGATATTTCACTATATATTTTTTGTTCTGCTATTTCAAGTACAGGACATGAATCATATAGCTCAATTACCTGCATTTTACCACCTGTGTGTAGCCTTATGTAACTGTAATCACAGTTTTTGCCATTAATAAAATGTAGAAAATAATATCTGTCTCATGTGTTAACAGTTTTTGTCTTAATTATATTTCATCTTTACAAGCACTGTCTTGTAGATTATAAGCAACTTGAGGTGAGAAACCTATAGGTACAATCTAGTTCCCTGTAATAGAACGTTAGCTTTGAAGATCTGACTGTCTGGATAGACGTGGAATAGACAGAAATGGAGAGTGAGTGTATGTGTGTATCAAGCAGAGGACTTGAGGTATTTCATCTCAATTTGGAAGCAGAGAGCTTAAAAATTTGCTCAAAAACCCAGCAAGCAGCAAGATCATTAAATCAGTAGCACCACATACCAGATTTGATTTAAAAGAATGCTACTGAGCTATAAAATGGCTTCTTGGAAATCTCCTTGTTTCTGCTGAAGTAAGGGTTTTTTAGAAAGTAGGATCTCTCTGTTCTTTTTACAGAGAATTATTTACTTGTTTCCTAAGATTTGGTGACCTGCAGAAATCTGAGACCAATTATTTACTGTCTAGAAGAAAATTAAACAGATGATAATAATATCTATGAAGACAACAAGGATAAACATTTCAGTCAGTCTGAAGATAGCCTAAGAAAATGAAAGACTGGTCTAGATGGCTGTAACATTCCTGGACGGCACCATGAGTGTCAGGCCTAGCCCTCCTTTTTTCTGTTGGTTTTGGATAGGATAGCTGCTGAAAGCTCCCATCTCCTCCTCAATAGCTGCATGTTCTGGCTTGAGTTTCCCAGATAATTGGATTTTCCACTTTATTTTGTCTATATAGTAGTACTTTTTTGGTTTTCAAAAAATATATATACTAAAATATAAAGATAAATATTCCTTTTTAAATTCAGTTTTCACTAAGAAGAATTCTCAAAATTGTTTTACTATCACTGTCTTTTCTTTAGGCAAATTACAAAAGGAAGGTGCTTTATCACGTGCCTCTGATGAAAGCCTCAATAAAGTTCAGGAAGTGGAATCCCCAGTATTTAAAGAGCTACCAGGTGCCAAGGCTACTGACGACAGCACAGTCCCTCTCACGGGGTCAGCTGGGGAGACGCCTGGAGCCTCAGAAGGCACATCAACAATAAACCACCCGAGGGCTTCCTATGGTAAGACCCCCACAGAAGGTCTAGGTTTACTTCAGGACAGAGAGGGACTTCCTGAGCTGGGGGACACCAGCTAGGCATAAATATGGGCAGTTAGGTTTCAATGCACAAATGTCCCCCATTTTTATGTTTAAAAAAAAAAAGAAAAAACAAAGCTAAAGAGGCCTCAGGAGACCATTCCATCAACAGAGCAGGCTCACTCTTGTCGTGTGACTTTCTTCTAAATGCTATTTATAGTGTCTGCAGCAGCTCCAAGGACTCACACTGCCCTCTGTGTGGTCACTCAACTGTACACTCCACCGTGCACTTGACTAAGTGGAGGGAGAGTGTTCCCTCCAGCACCCTAAGAATACCTTCCCCCAAAAGGATGCAAAGAGAAAGCTAAAATTGAAACTGAGGAGACAGTCCTACTGTAGAATCACAGAACCCTCAGAAAACATTAGACCATCCTGGGGGTGTCCTTTTGTCCCATACTGTGTATGGATAATGATAGGCAAGCTCCAACCTCTGCCTAGTCTGTCTGGACAGGCGACCCACCTCTCAACAAGGTGGGGCCCTGGCACCCACTTTCCACAGGTGTGGTCTTGGACTTGGCCCAAGGGAAGCCAATTAATTTCGCCCCACTGGGCGAATGGGTACTGCTTTCACAGTCATGATCGGCCTTTTAAGGAGCACCTAGAATATCTGTCCCACAGTGAACTGAGTTTTGTCCCTTGTGTGTCAAGTTTTTCTAAAATCCTTATAAGGATTTTCCCCTTCTTGGTGACGAGGAGTGGAAAGAGTGCTGTAGTAATTTCTGGAATATACTTCTCAGGAGAACATAAATAACATCATTTTTAAAATCCTGTAGTACTGGATTTACTCTTCTGTGGTATGTATCCAAGTTACCTCTTATGTTTGGGCTGTATTACATGTCCTTTATGGAGAGTTTTGAAAATAAAGCCTGTGGAAAAAATTTAAAATAACCCACAATCCACACTGCAGAAACTACCGCCCTGAAACAGTGAAGAGTATCTCCTTCCAGTCAGGACTTCTGTTCAGAGCCTAGCAAATATGATCTTTGACCCCTTTGCAGGAAGGGCACTGTCCATGACTCATGGCTCCGTCAAGTCGCCCATCTCCAATGGCACCTTTGGCTTCGATGGCCACACAAGGAGTGACGGGCACGTGTACCACACCGTGCACAAAGACTCGGGGCTCTACAAGGACTTGCTGCACAAAATCCACACAGACAGGGGTCCCGAGGAGAGGCCCACCCAAGAAAACAACTACCGACTGCTGCGACGGAACAACAGTTACACCTGCTACACAGCGGCCATCTGTGGACTGCCGGTACACGGGGCCTTCAAAGCTGCCGACTCATCATCGGCACCTGAGGACAGTGAAAAGCTGGTGGGAGACACCGTGTCCTACTCTAAAAAGAGACTTCGCTATGACAGCTACTCGAGCTACTGCAATGCAGTAGCAGAGGCTGAGATCGAGGCAGAAGAGGGAGGGGTGGAGATGAAGCTGGCCTCTGAGCTCACAGACCCAGACCAGCCTCGAGAGGACCCTGCAGAAGAGGAAAAGGAGGAGAAAGACACCGCCGAGGTCCATCTCCTGTTCCATTTTCTGCAAGTCCTTACTGCCTGTTTCGGATCCTTTGCTCATGGTGGCAATGATGTGAGGTAAGTGTGCTCACTTGTACAAGTACCTGCAGGGTCCCAGGGGACCAGGTACCCCTCTTCTGGGTGCTACCATCCAGCAGTGCACACATGGACAACAGTCCCTGCCAGGAAAGGCAGGGACCACAGACAGTAAACAGATTGGTAAGTGGTGCTCCAGTGTGCCAGGCAGTGACAAGTGATAAAGTAGGCAGGACTTGGGTACGCAGGAGCAGAGGTCAGGTTGCAGAGCTGGACAGGCTGCTTGGGGCTCCCTGAGTAAGATCTGAAGTGGGGGAGGGAGTCCCTAGGGGAGGATAGGTCTAGAAGAGGGGGTGATACAGGTGCACAGGCCTGGGGCAAGAGTGTATGTGGTGTATTCTAGAAGTGCACAGAGGCCATTAAGGGATATGTCAGGGGTGAGGCCAGCAGGTCCCAGAGGCCTGGAGTAAGTAGGAGTATGCGGGGATACGTGGTTCCCAGTGGGGGTAACCATGGACCAGTCACTTGCCATCCCACAGCCTCCATGTTCCAGTCTTTAAAATGGGAGTAGAGTCAGGCACAGTGGCATGTGCCTGTAAGCAACAGCTTATGGAGTCATGGCAGGGTCTAGGGATCATGGTTCTAGCCCCAGCCAGGGCAACACAGTGAGACTTAGACCCAAAAAAATAGCTGGGCATGGTGGCACAGGCCTGTAATCCTAGCTACCTGGAAAGCTGAGACTGGGGATTGCTTGAGTCCTTAGTACCCTGGGCAATGTGAGCCTGTGGTTCCATGGGCAAAAATAGCGAGACCTAATCTCAAACAAACAAACAAATAAATAATAAATAGTAAAAAAGTACCAACCTTATGAGGTTTATGTGAGGGTTAAGTGAGATTCTCAAGAGGTAACATAGCTTAGAACAGTGACCATCACATAAGCTGTAGCTATACATTTTCATTAATACTGTTGTAATTACTGTGTGCAGGGCTAGTGTTTCAGCCCAAGAAAACAGACTGTTGTTGCATTTTTTTATTGCCCTGTTATCTGCCTGTGGGTTTAGGTTTCCACATACATAAACTACATTTTTGTTCTTTTTAAAGTAAGCCTCTCCACCAGACAAGGGACCTGGATGTCTTATTCTCTGCTTGGTGTTATATAGGTTTTGCCATGTTCTTTTCTGTCTTCATTTTTTGGCTGATTCCCAGCCATCACCCCACTTCTTCCTTATCAAGAATTCTTGATAAGAAGGTTCTCAAAGGCCTGGTAGTGGCAAAGTGTTACGAATTTTTAACTTACTCTAGTCCTACTCAAAACGGTGCTTTCAGCTCATAAGCAGTTCCTGCAAAGTTAGGGACTCTGGAGCCAACAATGTGACATTTCTTGCCCAAATTCACACAGCTAGAGAGAAGAACTCGGGAGCCCTTCTTTTTTGTGCCATTCAACCCACACGCTGTTCAGAGCGTAAAAGGGGCAGGCAGGAGGAGGCAAGTACTCCAGAGCTATTCAAAAATCTTTGTGTGGTTCTGCACAAAATGAGGTTGACATTGACACTCTGCCCTGACAACAGTAAAAAAACTGAGCACATGGAAAGTCAGCAACTCTCCTTGGATCCATAAGAGAGTAGGACACAGGACAGGTTGCTGCCCCAAGCTCAGAGAGCCAGGCAAAACAGGGAGACCTGGGGGAGGCCTCACGAGTGGAAACTCTCAGTGGAAGCCCTGCAGGGGGAACACTGAACTGTGATGAGAAACTGCTGAAGGCTCAGTGTGGAGGAGTACAAGAGGTGAAGACTCTCCGCGGGGCCTAACAATAGGGTCACAACAGGGAACCAGAGAAAGACATATGCAAAACAAGCAGAAGAAATAACAAAAATTAGGACAGAAATCAAAGAAATTAAAACCAGGTTATCCATAGGGAAAAAAATCAGTGAAACAAAAAGCTGATTCTTTGAGATCAATAAAGCTGATAACCTTCTTACTAAGAAAAAAGGAGGATACCAACTACTAATAGCAAAAGTCAGAGAAGGGATTTCACTACAGACACTGTGTGTGGACACTAAGAATGATAAATCCGTAATATCAACACTCTCTGCCCAACTTTGATGACATAGATGAAATGAACCAACCCCTTGAAAAACACAATCTACTTAAACTTACACAAGAAATAAATAGAATAAGTTTATAAGCTTCCAAAACAGGAAGCACAAGGCCTAAGTGTATTCACCATTGAACTCTACCAGACATTAAAGGAAGAAATTATACCAGTTCCTCTACAGTCTCCTTCAGAGGATAGAAACAGAGATATTCCCTAACTTATTCTATGAGACCACATTACCCTATCACCAAAACCAGACAGACTTGTAAGAAAACCACAGATCAGTATCTCTCATGATCATAGATGCAGTAACTCAACAGAATGTTGGCAGCTTTGAATTCAACAATATATAAAAAAAATTATACAGCAGGACCTAGAGAGATACATACTAGGTGTGCAAGGCTGGGTCAGCTTTCAAAAATCAATTCATGTAATCTATCACATTAATAGGCTAAACAAGAAAATCAGTGATCATATCAGTAGGTGCAGAAAAAGCATTTAAACAAAATCCAACACCTATTCATGACAAAAATTCTCAATAAATTAGAAATAGAAGGGACTTCCCCAACCAGATTAAGAATATCTACAACTAACGTCATACTTCATGGTGAGAAACTCAAAAACTTCCCCCACTAAGGACAGAAGGCAAGGATGTCCCCATTCATCGGTCCTTCCAGCAGCTTACTGGAAGTCATAGCTAATGCAGTGGGACAAGAAAAGGTATAAAGTTTGGGAACAAAAAAATAAAAACTAGCTTTATTCTCAGATGACATGATCATCTATGTGAAAAATCTGAAGGAGTTGAAAAAAACAAGCTCCTGAAATATAGGAGTGATCATAGCAAAGTACAGGATACAAGATTAGTATACAAAGTCATTTGCTTTCCTGCATACTAGGTGCAATTTGAAGTTTTAAAACACTGTAGTAGTAACACTCCCCTAAAATGAAACACTTAGATATAAATCTAACAAAATATATACAAATCTTTTGTGGAAAACAATAGTTTTGAATGAAATCAATGAACTGAGTAAATGGAGGTATTTTCATAGTCAATATTAGGAAGACTCAATATTGTCATGATGGCAACTCTTCATAATTTCATCTATAGATTCACTGCAATCCCAATAAAAGTTTCAGCAGGTTATTTTGTGGCTTTTGACCAAGTGATTCTATAGTTAATATGGAAAAGTTAAAACCTAGTATTGAACGACAGGCATGGTGGCGCGTGCTTCTAAGTGACAGCTTATGGAGTCACTTATAGAGTCGCGACAGAGTCTGGGGATTGTGGTTCAAGTCCCACCTGGGGCAACACAGCGATACCTAGTCCCAAAAAATAGCTGGGCATGGTGGCGCACACCTATAATCCTAGCTACTTGGGAAGCTGAGGCTGGGGATTGCTTGAGTCTTTAGTACCATGGGCAACATGAGCCTGTGGTTCCACGGGCAAAAATAGTGAGACCTAGTCTCAAAAAAAAAAAAAAAAAAAAACCTAGTATTGACAGCATCATACTGAAGAAGTGCAAGATTGGAGCATTGACTACCCAACTTCCATACTTACTATAAAGCTACAGTGTGATGTTGTTGAAAGATAAGACAGATCAGTGAAACAGAATAGAGAGCCCTGACATAGACCCACATGAAAATCACAACCTGACATTTGACAAGGAGCAGAGGCAATACAAAGGAGCAAAAGGTAGCTTTTCAACAAGTAATACTGAAACAAGTAGACATCTACATCCAAAAAAAAAAGAAAGAAAGAAAGAAATTAACTCAAAATAGATCACAGACCTAAAGTTAAAATACAAACCTATATAAAATTCTTGAAAGGTAGCACAGAAGAAAACCTGGATGGCCTTGGGAAACAACAGTGACTTTTTAGTTATAACACCAAAAGTATAATCCATGGGAGAAATAATAGGCTGAACTTTATTAAAATTGGGAAATTCTGTTCTGCTAAAGACAATGTCAAGAGAATGAAAGGACCACAAGCTGAGAAGATATTTGCAAAAGACACCTGATAAAGAATTATTATAAAAGGAATTCTTAGAACTCAATAAGAAAATAACCCAATTTTAAAAATGGGCCAAAGACATTACTGCATAGCACACCAAAGAAGATACACAGACAACAGATGAGCATGTGAAAAAATGCTGTCATGTGTCACAGAGAAATGCAAACTAAAATGAGTAATCATTTTTTAACTGTAAGAATGGCCAAAAGACAACAATAGTAAATCCTAGTGTTGTTGGTGGGAATGCAAAATAGGACAGTGACTTTGAAAGATGGTCTCACCTTATGATTCTGCAGTGGCACCCCCTGGTATTTACCTAGAGAAGATGAAATTTGGGTCCCATAAAAGCTTACACACAGGTGTTTATAGCAACTTTACTCATAACTCCCAAAACTTGAAAGCAACCTAGATACCCTTCAGTAGATGAACAAGTAAGTACACTTGAATATATCCAGAAAATGGGATATTATTCAATGCTGTAAAAAATGAACTGTCAAGCCATGGAAAAACATGCAGGAAACATAAGTACATAATACCATGTGAAAGAAACTGATCTGAGAAGGCTATATACTGTATGAGTCCAACTGTATGACATTCTGGGAAGAGACCATAAAAAGAGACTTTCAGGGGAGGGGTTGGAGAGAAGAGGTAAGTCAGAGGAACACAGAATTTTTAGTGCAGTGAAAATATTGTTTGATTCCCTACTGTGGATCATGGCTTTATTCATTTGTATAAACCTATAGAATGCACAACACCAGAGTGAACCTAATGTAAATCATGGACGCTAGAAGATTTTGATGTGTGAATGTAGTAGACTCATCAGCTCCACTCTGGTTGAGGATGTTGATAATGCCAGAAGGCAGTGCATACATAGGGCCAGGCATGATACAAAAAATCTCTGTATCTTCACTCACTTTTGCTGTGAATCTTAAACTGCTCTTAAGAAAGTAAGTCTTAATGAAAAAGGATTTTTTAAGCTGCTGCGATCAAAAAAGTGAGAAAAGGTAGTGACCATAGAAGTTGTGAGGGAAAGGGTATGAATACCTCAGGTCACGCCTCAAGCCTCCTTCTGTGGTAACATGACTCTGGCCTCAGTTTCCTCTCAGTAAAATGGAAATGCCAGTGCCTAGTTTTCAGGGTGAGTAGGGGAACTAATGAATAGCAGGAAGCAGAAATATTTGTCATCCTACAGAGTGGGACCTGACACATTTGCCCAAAACTGGTAGCTAATATCAACAGAATATAATAGATGGAAAAGGAAAGGGAAAAAAAGAATTTTAGTTCACTTGTGATTTTTCAGTACTTCTAAAAATTAATTTCACAGGCCCAATATGATGGCCATTATCAAACAAAAACAGAAAAAGTGTTGACAAGAATGTTGAGAAATTAGAACCTGTGCATCATTAGTGGGAATGCAAAATAGTGCCCCGGCTATGGAGAACAGGCAGAAAGCTCCTCATATGACTTACAGAATTACTATATAATCCAGCAATCTCTCTTTTGGGTGTATATCCAAAAACAAAAGCAGAATCTCAGAGAATATTTGTATAACCATGTAAATAAGTGACTTTCATCATTGCTGTGTTGTTATATGTGGGTAAGGCACATATAGAGTAAGATGGACTGTTCTCCAGAGCAGCATCACTGTGTGTGTACACAGTACCTTTCACATACAGCCGTGCTGCAGAGCGCCATGTGTGTAACTGTGCATTCCTTCAGTGGGATGTGTTCCGAGAAGTCATTGTTAGACCGTGCCATTGTTGTGTGAGCATAATTACACAGACCATGAGGGTAAGGCCTACTATGCACCCAGACTCTGGTGGGACCACCAGGCTCTGGTGGGACCACTGTATGATCCACAGTGAACTGGGATGGCATCAAGCTCTACGTGACTGTGACAGGCTCCCTCTCAGCAGCCTGGGCAGCTTTGTGGAGGTATATAACTCAATAACTGGGATGTTTGCTCAGGGACAAATTTGCCTCATAGTAGATGAAATGACACCTGACTGTACAGATCTTCTTTCACTTGCAAGGATTTATGCTTCAATAATCCCACCACCACCTGAAAATATCATGAAGTCCTGATGCGTTTTATACACCTAACCTACCAAACATTGCAACTTAGCCTAGCTTATGCTAACGTTTGCAGAGCACTTGCATTCATTGGGCAAAGTTATCTAATTCAAGGTCTGTTTTAAAATTAAATGTTGGATATTTCCTTGAGTTTATTGCATATTGAACTGAGAGTGAGTGTCGGTTGTTTTCCCTGCATCATGTGTCATAATGCACATCCATAGCTCAGAAGGTCAAAACACAATTCTCAGTGTGGTTTCTGCTGAACATGTACCTCTTTTGCACCACTGTAAAGTTGAAGAATAATAAGTTCCATTGTAAACTGGGTACTATTTGTATATACAATGTTTGTATGATTAATCTTCCCTTTTTCCCCCCTAGTAACGCCATCGGTCCCCTGGTAGCTCTGTGGCTGATTTATGAACAAGGTGCAGTTCTGCAAGAAGCAGTCACCCCTGTCTGGCTGCTGTTTTATGGAGGAGTTGGGATTTGTACAGGTCTCTGGGTTTGGGGGAGAAGAGTGATCCAGACCATGGGCAAGGACCTCACTCCTATCACACCATCAAGGTAAGCTGAGGGCATAGACCCGAACGGCAGGTTGTCCTCAGGTCACCAAGAACCCCAAGCTGATAGGCCTCAAAGTCCTCATGCTGCTTTTCTGCCCCAGCTCCCCCACCAGTGCACCCATCTGCAGGTAGGACGCCAGCGGGGACAGGGCCAGAGGGTGAGCCAGGTTCCCTACTTCGGCTCGTCACCTTCCCTCAGGCCCTCCATAGTAGCACTGAGAGAGGGAGAGAAAATGAGACAGAGCGATGAGGAGAAATTGAAGCAGGGTGGGAAAGAAGAAAAAATAGAACTCACCCCCTTGCCTCCCGTCCACTCCCACTGGTGGTCTGACCCAATGTAAGGTCCAGAGAGCAAGTAGGGAGGAAGCAAACAGGACAGGCCCAGGGCAGGCCATTTCTGAAAATTCTCAGCCACACCAGCTCCACCTGCTGGTCAGAGGCAGCTCTTCCTGCTACCCTCTGAGGTTACCTTGTCTGTGCCTCCTCCGGTCTGGCCAGAAAAGAGATGCCCCTGTCATGCTCTGGGCATCTAGAGAGTTCCTCCCACATGGTTTCTGCGTGGTTTCCATGTTGCCCTTCTAGCGTGTGTCCTTTAGATTTTTATGGAGTTAAATGACAAACTATAAAAAGACAATTTTCAGAATACAACTACAATTTGGAACTACCTATAGTGTTAGTAATCTTTTCCCTCATGGAATTCATGTCAGTGACAGATTCTTGTGTAAGATTGAGTTGGAGAAAAATTAGTAATCTGGTGAAAAATCACTTTTCCTAATGAGCATTTTAAAAATGAGAATATAGTTTTTCCTATGCTACTTTAGAAACGACTAATTTACCATTTTTTCACACAGCAGGAATTTCTGACCCAGTTACTACAGTGTGTGGTTTTTTGAAAACGTATCAGGAAAACAAGGCTGTTTAGGACTATAAATAGTATAATGCAGAGACTTAGTATGAATTGTAGTCATTATGCAGCAGTTTCTTGTCCTATCTGGCCCAGTCAGCACTCAATAATGGACCCAAAGAATGTTCTGTGAGCCTTTGGCACCCCCGGGGTGTCAGCAAGGCCCATACAAAGAGCTCCTGTGATGTGTCTCTTGTGCTCCCTCCCACAGCGGCTTCACCATTGAACTGGCCTCGGCTTTCACAGTGGTGATGGCCTCCAACATCGGGCTTCCTGTCAGCACCACACACTGCAAGGTAGGCCCCTGCCAGCCCCATCTTTTCAGCAGGCCACTGGGCTCAGTCCATAGTCACCAAGTGAATCTGAGCAAAACTGGTGGCATTTGTATATGATTGTGCAAAGAATCACCTCAAGCTGGGTCTGCTTAGAGCATTTTTGCATGTGGGCATTTGCTTTTCTCAGACTGTCTCTCTCGTCCTTTCCTGCTCAGCAGTCTTGCAGACTCTGCTCTCAGTGCATGCACGGCAAGAGCTTTTCCTCTCTTGATGTGTGCTTCATACTTGCCATTTGTCCTGTTTCTCTCTCATGTTTCCACAGTGGATTTTGCATTGAAGTCATGTGTGCGCTAACCATATTCGTAGGCTCAAATGGGGGCTTGCCACTCAGTTCCAGCCCATTGCAGGGGACTGGGAGTTAACAGTGGAACTAGAGATAAGCAGAAATCATCTCAATGGAATTGTAAGCCATGGTTGTTTCAAGTTCTTTTTCCTTACATGAGGGTCAAAGTTACTGTGTTGCCTTAAAGTAAATTCTGAATGAGGGCTTATTCCTAATATTGGTCACTACCAGGGGCTGACATTCCTGAGGACTGTAGAGACAGGGGTTCCTTGTCAGAGTGATGGAAAGTTGGAGCTGTAAAGAAGCTTAATGATAAATGGAGGAAACATGCTCTGTGAGGAACGGCCATGGCCACCCAGGCAGGAGCCAGGACTAGAACCCAGGCCTGATAACCCAGTCAGCTCCGCTGTATCTGGGGAAAGTTTTAGAACATCTTATGTGGGCCTTTATGTTCAAAAATACTAGCTTCATCAAGGCAAAAACCATTTCCAGGTTGTTCCCAGCTTGTATCATTCAGGAAAACTCACCTGTATGTGCTTCACCTGTATGTGCTGTACACGAGGCAGGACTGGGACAGGGCAGCGAGCTGGCCACATCTACCCGTGTGACAGCTGCAGCAACGGTGTTTATAAACAACTACTAAGTATGAGTGACTTAGCACTTCAAATGTGGAGGCCACACAGTGTTTTTAGGAATACTTTAAATGGGCCATCATGTTTAAGACAAGGCTGAGGCTCTGCGATGTGACTTATTGACTACTCTGGAAAGAGATCTTGTTTTGTAACCCTTGCTTTCCACTGTAAATATATATTCCTGAATGCATACAGTGTCAGGCCCTGTGCTTAGTACTTTATACATGCAAAATAGGCCATTTACTCCCCCTCAGCAGTCCTCTGACATTCGTGGCATTAACCCCAATTTATAAGTGAGAGAACAGAAGCTTCCAGTGCTAGGTGACTTTTTCATATTCATACATTCAGCATGTGACAAAACAGAATTCAGACCTTCACCTCTTGCTGCGTACTTCCTGGCTGTAGCCAGAATCCTAATGGGAGAACCTGCTAGCTTCCACCCCAGTGTGTGGGCAGCACCCTCTGCTGGGAACTGTTGTAAGTGCATTGTGAATATTAACTCCGGAGTCCCCAGGGAGCCTGTTGAAGCGAGTGCTGAGTCTCCCTGGCTTAACGGTGAGCTGAGCCGTAGAAAGGTTAAGTAGCTTGCCCACAACCATACAACCAGGGAGTGGCCAGAGAGGGACCACATGGGCAGTGTGGCCAAGTCCTTGTCCTCCCACCTCTGCCATGCACTTCCCAAGGGTAAGGGAAGGGAGGCTAAGGGCAACATCTCCATTCACCCATTGTTATATTTCTGTTTTCAGTTATTTAAAAATTGTAAAAGAAATACATGTTCGTTGAAGTATTTCAAACAGCACAAAACTATGGAGTTATGTAAGAAACCATATAGGTCTGTGCTAGAGATTTGAAAACCTCTAGAAAATGAATTATTTTCTACAAAATGTATACAAGTTAATATTCATATAAGAAGTGGAAAAAAAGTTGAAATCCAACCAGAGTAATAGGAAGAGAGGACATTCTCCAAACACACCGAAAACACAAAAATAGGCATTACTGCTGACTTCGATTCCCAGTAGTCATTAGTTCATCTTTTCCATTTTAAAAGCTTAGACATATCTCACATTGTGTAAACTTTCCACCATGTAGGAGGAAAACACAAAATAAAACAGGACACTCTAATTTGTTATAGAAACCATATACTGATTAACCCTCACACTAAACCCTAATTTAAAATACAGGCACATCTTGGAGACATGGCAGATTGGGTTCTAGCCCACCGCAATAAAGCGAATGTCACTTAAAGCAAGCCACACAAGATTTTGGTAGATTTGAAAGTTGTGGTTACACTATATTGTAGTCTACTCAGTATGCAATAACATATGTCTGAAAAAAACAGTGCAGTGCCATAATTTAATAATACTTTTTCTCTGACCTTTATCTGAGCCTTCAGCAAGTCAAGGATGGTTTTGTGGGTAGAGGTCTGGTGAAAAATACAGTATTTGTAAAGCCAAAAAAAAGGTGAAGTACAGTAAAATGAGGTTTGCTTTTATCAGACAGTGAAAGCTAATTTGCATACATTGATATAAAATTTTAAGATACTAATAAATGATATCAACAGTATTACAGACATTTCTGCAGCACCTAGTACTTCCAGATTCCCCCATAACAGACTGTGAAGATAACAGGCTTGTCTCCTGCACCACAGCTCCACAGAGCTGGGTGCTAGCAGTTTCAAAAAATAGCTGTTGAGTGAATCTCCAGAAAAGTGCTTGGAGTCGTCCATATTGTATGGCATAGCAAACCATTAAGAATTAACAACCAGAAATAACCTGAGAACATCTACTGAGAAAGATGCCTGGAAGGCTTGGTAATATTCAGGATATAATTCTAAAACAGTACTAGCACTTAGTAAAAATGCCCAAGCCCAAGATTAAAAATACAAAAATCTAGAGCTTTTCAACACTTATCTATTAAAAAGTGTAACTAAAACATCTCCAGAATTACAGCAAATATGAAAAGGATAATCCTAAAAGAAATGTAGTGATATATATTTGGCAGCACGCATCAAGGCCTTAAAATGCATCGGGAGGAAAAAGAGCACTTCCTTAAAGGAGAACTTCATCCGATGCAGGGAAGGGGGAGGTAAACCATCTCTTTGCAACCAAGTTGATCAAGACTGGACTGGTAAATCTTCAGCACAAGGGAAGGAGTAGTGGAGGCAGAGGATGTTGTAATGTTTCTTCATAGCTTGTAGCAGAATGTTAAAAAAATGGTGAATTGGATCATAGGATCATGGGAGATCTCATGACCTCTCTGAATTTCAGATTGTAGTTGACCCTTGAACAGCTCTGGGGTAGTGACAGTCAGAAATCCATAGAATCATATGTAGTCAGTTCTCCTACTCGCAAGTGTCTCCATAGATCAGCTGTGGTTGGCCCAATCATGAATGTGGAACCCTTGCAGGTAGCAGTGGACCCACTCCATGCAAACCTGTGTTGTTCAAGGGTTATGTGTATTTCAAGAGATTTTTTTGAAAGTCCCCTTTAAGTAATAATCCATTTCAGGGAATATTCTTTTTTAAAGCCAAAATATCAGCTGTATGAATAAATATATTAATCTTGAGAGTGTTAAAAAAAATTAGAAGCATATTGAAAATGGTTAAGTAAATTCAGGTACATCCACCCCACCTAAAGGGCAATGAAAATAATAAAGGCTATGAGAAAATGCTATAATATCTTATTTTCAGAAAGGAAAGAAAATGTATTCTATTATTTTACTAATAAAACACAACTAGAAAGGATTATATAACTGTGATAATAATGGAGTCCTAGATAATTGTCCACTCCTATGACATCAACTCGTTATTATATTACGTCCATGCTTTTAAAATTTTTTAAAAGGAAAAGGCCTTTGATCCCATTGGAAATTGAGCCCATTCTCCCTAAATGAGAAGTGACTGAAAAGGGTCAAGCTCTTAAAGGGTCAGGAACAGGATGAATTTAATCTCAGGACCTAGTGCTTGTGAATTTGACCATATTTGAGGATCCATACAATTAGCTAGTCCTTATGTACAAAAATGCCCGTATTCTGGCATGTCCTAGGAACTGAGCTGAGCAGAGCTGTCAAGCTCACATACTACAGCGGCTATAGCCTGAGAATTCAGATGATCGTTGGTCATTCCTTACACAGGCTTGCTGTTGCTGTCCAGGTGTGTGGCATTGCTGGGTAATCGTCATGGTTTGGGTTGACAAAAGTGTCAAACTAACTACCTTTAAATAAGCTGCTGTTTCTGGTGTTCCAGTTGGTATCCATAAGCTATTTAGAGTGTTGGGCTTCTTTTCTGTGGCTAGACCTTGGTTGCTATGAAACATCTTTCTGGTTTGAACCTCACTTTCCACTTTGAACTTCCGCTGACACAGAAGCATTTGAGGGTCAGTATATGCCAGAGCCCCTCACAATGGCACCTGTCGGACTCCGAGCTTCCCCAGAGACTGAGTGAGGCACAGACATGACAGGGCGTCTTTCTGATTTCCATTTTCTAGGCATTGTTGGGTAACCAACGCAATCCTCGCAGGTTCACCACGGTTCTGCAAAGAATATTGGAGCCTTTGGATTTCTCTTGGGCTTCTAATGATAAAGAAACAACCCCTCTCCTTCTTTTCTCCCTCCCTCCCCCCAGGTGATCCACCCTTTTATCACCACCTCCTAGGCCCAGGTGCACACAGTCATGGGGAGGGTGCCAGGCCACAGATGCTGGCCAGTCACACTAATGGGAGGAAAGCCGGAGGAAATCATTTACCCTGTAGTCCGCCCCCTCAGGCTTTTCCCCTTTACACCACACAGTCTACAGAGTCCCTCTTCTGCAAGTTTCCCTTGGCGAGTGTGGAGCGCCATAGCCATAGCCAACAAAAGTAAACAAAATGCAACTAAAAAAAAAAAAAAAAGAACACAACCACAGAACACAAAACACAGTCCATTTGGTATTGTTGCACACCAACATGGGGATAAAAAGGTAAAGAAGTCATTGGCACCGGCAATGGGCAAGACCCCTCCCTCAGGCAGTCTACAAGCTGACTTTTTTTGTCAGAAGACACCCCCATGGCTGGCAGCAGCGGTCTCCCAGGCCTCGAATGTCACACCCACTCTGCCAGCGATGAAGCGCCAGAGGGCTCTGCATGTAATGAGAGTGATGAGCCACCAAGTCAGCGTACATGCTTCTTTAAGGATTGCCCTCTGATCTGCCACCCCAGGGTGCATAACACATAATGTGGGGCCACTGCCCAGTCACCCACAGTGTTACTTGTAAACGGGCCTCCAGACCACAACCCCAAGGGGCTGTCAGGACCACCCAGTGCATGTGGGGAGCCTTAACTGTCCAGGGCCATGCCCCGTCCATAGTTTGTCCTGGGTCCAACCCAGTTGGGTCTGGCAATAAAATGTTGCCCTGCTGCCCGAACCCAGGCTTTTGCAGAATGTCCACAGTCTCTGTATCAGCAGCTGAATGGGAGCAGCTGCACAATGTAGCCACGCCTCCATGGGTGCCAGGACGCCCTGCGTTTCTCGTTCCTTGGCCCTTATTCCACAGAAGGGTGATCAGGGCCTCCCTGTGGGCTGGGGTCAGCAGCGCATGCCAAGGGCCTGGAGCTCTCTGCTTCCCCAGTCCAAGCAGCCCATCTCCTTAGGGGCGTGAACCTCTGTTCCTCCTGCACTTGCCTCCACAGTTCTGATAAGCATTGGGCTGCATGTGTATTTTTTCAGGATCCACACCTGCTCTCACCAGATCCATCCACCTCTGAGTGCAGGAGACTCCAAGAGGCTCTTTGACTTTCAGAGGGCTGCTTGCCCTCTCTGGCCTTCTTACCCATTGTCAGCAATTACTCGTGTTCCCCTCTGAGCACACCGTCTCCCCCAGACTGGTCGCCACTGAGGTACCCAGGGTCCCTCACAGGCCGCAGAATGGCCATGCCATTCTGTGCCCCAAAGGGGAGTGAGGTGAAGGTTCCTCATCACGACCACGAGCATTTATATTAAACATGGCCTGTCACATTCCCGTTCCCAAAGAACCTGTACTAGGTCAGTATACTTTGCCATCTACTCACGGTTCCTGGTACATCTTCTGCATCGACTCATGCTGTTCTCCCATCCAAGTACTAACCAGGCCCGACCCTGCTTAGCTTCCGAGATCAGGCGAGATCGGGCACGTTCAGGGTGGTATGGCCGTAGACTCATGCTGTTCTCAAGGCAGCCTTGATCCAGTTCAGCAGGGAGCGGTCTCCCCCGGCTGGACCACCTGCTGTTCTGCAGCCGCTGTCTCAATGATGAGTTCAGGGTCGCTGCGGCCACTCTCTCCATCTCTAGTCCGTCTGCCAACAGGTCCCACAAATGTAGCAGCCAAGTTGTCAAGAGCCCTCCTGGTTTCTGACAGAAATGCTTACCCAAGTCCACCAGTTCCGCTTGGGCGTATGGGTGATCGGTGGTGAACTCGGCCATCTAGGGCGGCCCAGCAGCCTGACCCTCTGGGGCCATGGCCTGTAGTTTCATTTTCTCTGTCACCACCAGGCAAGCCTAGAGCCAGCCTCCTCCTCCTCCTCCACTTCAGAAGAGGAGCCTGGTGTCCCTGGGGTGGACTGGGCGAGCCTGGAGCATAGAGCCAGCCTCCTCTTCCCTCTCCATAGAGGAGTCCAGCAGCGCCAGGGTGGTGGGTCTGTTTCTCTGGAGTTCTTCCTCAAGACACTTCAAACATTGCAGTTTGCATACCTTGTTGTGCAGCCCGCTGACTGTGGATAGCTCTCTCAATGTGGCCTCCTCGAGCTGTGAGAAATAACCGTCCCACAGCCCCTGCTGCCTAGCGGCCACATCTGTCCACAACCACTCATCTGTCCACGGCCCCCTCAATTACGGAGGGCCTGCTCCCACAGCCACGGAGATCCATCTGTTTCTAGCCATTGATGGGGCTGTGACCCCTGAGAGGACACTGGTCATGGGTACCTCTTGCTTGTGGTCAGCCGCACACCAGTATCTTCACAGGGCTTCATGTCTGTCTGAATCAAACCATCGTGCCAACTGTTGGGTAACAACCCAGACCTCACGGGTTCACCATGGTTCAGCAGACAAAAGAATACTGGAGCCTTTGGACTTTCTCTTTTGGGTTTTTAATGATTAAAAAACCACCTCCTTCCTCTCTCCTTCCTTCCCCTCGCTCCCAGAATGATGCCACCCTTTCATTGCCGCCTCCTAGCCCAGGTGTGCCCAGGCACAATCATGGGCCAGGTGCAATACCACAGGTGCTGGCCATTCACACTAACTGGGGGGGAAAGCCTGAGTAGCTCACCTACCCTGCAAGTGTCATTTTCCCTTTTCAAAGTACCAACAAGCCTTAAAATGAAGTTTGAGGAAAATATCTGAATCAATGTTAACTTTTTGATTTTCAAAAATCTGTCATTTTGTGAGGCATGTGGCACAGTTTAAATCCAGTGATGTTTGTCGTTCTCTATTTTAATTAAAGCTACAGTGCTGCAGGGACCGCAAGGCCATTTGAAGGCAATTTAAAATCAAGAGGCCTGAGTTCTAGTCCCCAGTCTGCTGTCATTTATAGTATTTCCTCTGCCCCATGCCCTCTGGGGTCTTGTTTCATCCTCTGAAAAGTGAAGTGAATTAGGTATTCTCAGTTCTTCTCCAGCTCCAACATTTTATGACTCTGTAGTTCTAAGAGAAGATGACATTATTACCATTTCCTTTCATAACTAAAGCAGGCTCACTTGCTGTAGTAAGCAGTCACCTGCATGAGGAATATTTGAAACAAGAGCGTTATAGTTTATAAGGTGCAAAACAAACAGAAAGCGTTTGACTTAAGTTTCACTCAAATAGAGCAGGATACAAGTGGAAAAGTCCATCAGGACTACATGCTGACTAGACTAATTCTGAAGTAACTACCCTTGAAATCGAAATGATTTTTAAAGTTAACAAAGTTAAGGGGAAAGAGTTGCTTATTTGTGAAATTTATATATAAATAAAAAAATGAAGAATTGCTTATTTTACAATGTGTTTCTGAGATGCCACTTTACATCAGTTGACAGTAGATTTTGTACTTTGCATTTAATCTGTGGGCCTCTGTTTTTAATTTAAAATGTCTGTGCTCCCTCAGGTGGGCTCTGTGGTAGCCGTGGGCTGGATCCGCTCCCGGAAGGCTGTGGACTGGCGCCTCTTCCGAAACATCTTTGTGGCCTGGTTTGTGACTGTCCCAGTGGCTGGGGTTTTCAGTGCTGCTATCATGGCTCTTCTCATGTACGGGATCCTTCCATATGTGTGATTTGTCTTCTTCCAGCCAGTAACTAAGGAAAGGGGTAGTCTGGTGTGGGTCTATGTGGGAGGTATGTCTTGCCCATGTCCCTTCCACATGCTTCCATGCCACACTGCTCATCTAGGCTTGTGGGGTTATCCTCCAGAGCTAACTTAACTACTGTACATAATCATGTGCATTAAACTGGTATCGTGGTGATATAACGTGGTGCAGTTACTTATATATTAAATATATATTGTATACATAGAATAAGTAGCATTATTTCATATTCAGAATGGGAGTGGGAATATTTGCCTAGAGTATTCAACGAATCTTTGTACATAATGATTTTATTGGCAAATTTTAAGAACCCCTTTAAAAGGAAAATACAGATTGGAAATGGTATTGTTCCCATCTGCTATACTGTAAGATAAGTGAGATACAGGACGGAGGATACAAATTTGGGAAGGTGTGCACGGAATGGTCCACTGTTGAGTAATACTGGAACAGGAGTTCACAAGTGCTTTCACTGAAGAATTTGTTTATATGCTGTGTATTGATTATTATGTAATATATCATAATTGCTTCTGTAAATATTTAAAACTGTAATTTTTTTAATGGTGTGCTTCCCTTATACCTTTTTGATCAGAGAATTTTGGAAAGTACCAAAGAAGCAGGGGAATAGTTTGCCAGTATTATATTTTCATATCATGTGTCTCCTCTCATGAATCCTACCATTAACTTGGGGTGTAGCTAAATCACCATGCTCCGGCCTGCGCAGAGCAGTAGTGTGTGGGGGAGATACCAGCCCCCCATCATGTGCACATCCCACGTGGGGTTCCCCACCCAGCCTGGCCCACCACTGCTGCCACTTGCCAGATACTGGTCCACCCTGCAGTGGACCTTCATTGCTGTCAGCGTAGAGAGTGCGCTGCGCACGGACACATGGGCAAGCACTACGCGTCGAGTCCAGTTGAGGTTTCCACCCCTCAGCCTCCCCTGCAGCCTGAACAGCAGGATTTTTGTCTCCAACACTGAAGCCAGTGCTTTAACGTCGTGGGTATCTGGGAGGGGGTAAGAGCTGGAATCTTGGTGACACATTGGAGCTGAGGATTTCTTGGAGACAGTTAATAAGCTGACAGCCTGACGCTCTACTGTAGTCCCGTTGGATTCTCTTCTTTGTTACTAGCGGGAGGGAGGACGTATGACTAATGATAGAGCCTGAAACTATGGAAATGCTGCTAAAATTTTTATATTGACAAACATTTTCTCGGTACTTCATTGTGATTTTTTTCATTAATCAACCACATTAAATTTATAATAAAAATTGCCCCTCAAAAAAGTTTGCCTCAGAAGTTTTTTTTCTAAATGATTCATTCAGTTTTTCAAATACTTTTTTCTCATTTACTACTATTACATATTTGTGTGGAAAATACA
>PVHY01020089.1:0-26179 GCA_004024945.1 Uropsilus gracilis | reverse complement strand
GGGTGAATCCCGGTATTACAAAGATATGAAATGTATATATATATATAAACTATTTGATTATAAAAAAATTAAAAAAAAAAAAAGAATACTGTTACCAGTTTCTGTTCCTACCCCCAGTGCCTAATCAACTGATTCCAAATTGAATGTCATATCAGTGTTGATAGCAAAATCATACCTGCATCAGATTAAATCTGGCCACCTCATTGATAGGAGCATCGGAAATTATTCCATATTGTTCTGGATTGACAACTGCAGGACAAATGAAGCAGGCCAGCAGGAGATCAGTACACATGGCCCTGACCTCCCCAACCTCCAGTCTGTCTACACAGGAAAGGGTTTTGTACATCTGTGACACGATCCACCTCAGACTATGTGGGAAGCAATATGTGTTCTGTTTGAGATAACCAATAAACTTGTTCACTAAAGCCACTAGCTTGGCCTCATTGGAATCCACCATCTCTTGAACCTTTTGCCTGAACCTATCTGAGCCTTTTTCTCCGAAGAGTTTTTCCTGTTGAGATGGGGAGAACCTCTCGATCAGCTTGTTTGGGTCTGTTTCCAGGTGATCTTCATCTTCAACAAGCAGCTGCATGATGGGTTCATGTAAAGTAGCTGTGAGAAAAAGTTTGGCAGAAAACAGTCCTTCAGAAAAAAGCTTAAATAAGATGCTGAAGGCACAAGTTCCTCTCCTCAGAAGTCTCCTAGGGTTGTCACTTTCTTTGAGTTCAAATTCAATCAAGTATCTCAAAACCTGAAGGAGGTAGCTTTCATCTTCTTGCATAATGCAGTTACCATAGAGGGAGGTAAAAACTGTATAAATCACACTTTGTGTGTTCTCCTGATTAAGTTTCTCTCCAGCAACCAAAGAAGAGGCAATAAGACGAGGGTTTTCCCTTAGTCGACTCAAGAACTCTCCGTAAGCAGTCTCCTGGAACCCTAACTGCTTATATCCATCAACAAACTGTGTATCTTCCAAAATCTTGGCATGCTGACAACATTCAGCAGGGGAAGCTTCAGCACTAAAAAAGAGAAAAAGAGAAAAAACCCACAGGCAAAAGAATAAAGTTAAAAGTAATAATAACGTTAACACATACACTCTGCCAAAACATGTGAATGTGAGCTGATTGCTAAAATTTTTCAAAGCACCAGCACCTGAATATGTGAAAAAAGGACCAGAAAATACAAAGAACTAATTCTTCACATTCTTCACAGGTTCAATGAAAACCATCAATAAAAACCGTCATTCTGATTTTTACCATCTAAGATCAGTCTTTCTGAATTCCACAGAAATGTTATCACGCAATATATACTTTTCCATGTCTGGCTTCTGGTCTCAGCATTCAGTATCTGGTCTCAGTATAGTATGTATCACTAACTATACTTGCAGTTCAAAACTGCTTTTTGAAACAAAAGAACAATGAGGTACTAAGAGCATAAAGGAGCTATCTGAAACTGAAAAGGAAATATAAAATAGTAAAACATGGAAATGTATACATTAAATAACATGAGGACAAAAGTAGAAGACAAGGTAATTTACTCTCTAGAACAATAAAATGTTACATATATACACTAAGATACAAAATTAACTGGTATGGTATAAAATATTAATGCTTAAGTTATATGCCCCAAAACTGCTTAAGTTAATTAATAAACAAAGTAAGACTCACTTTAATGTTAAACTATCTCTTTTTTTTTTTTTGGAGAGTAGGTCTCACTATTTTTGCCCATGGAACCGCATTGCCCAGGGTATCACAGACTCAAGCAATCCCCAGCCTCAGCTTCCCAGGTAGCTGGGATTATAGGCACGCGCCACAAGCCCAGCTATTTTTTTGGGACTAGGTCTCGCTATGTGCCCCCAGCGGGACTCAAACTGCGATCCCTGGCTCCAGCTGCAGCTTCCTAGGCTGCCACTTACAAGCATGCGCCACCATGCCCGGCCTTAATGTTAAACTATCTTGAACTGTGCACTTCTACTAGAAATAGATTCACTTAGTTATTAGTGCAGACTTAAAGTAGTTCATAAAACTTAAGATTTCAAAACCTTTTCTTTACCTGGTTATGATAAGTCGATCCAAATTAATCCTCTGCTGCTTGGCAATCCATGCTGTACGATACAACTTTTCAGCTGTCTTAAGTACATCTGCATTGAGTCTCTGAATGAGCTGTTTCTCAGAGTTTACGTACAAGCGTTCCTGCTTGAGGTGATGGGCCAGAGTATGAATGTCTAGCTTCACCATCTTCAATGTGGAAAAGGTATAAAGGTCGATCACTAAGTGTAAAAAGATAAAGTCAATGTTATATGAACTGTTTTTTCAAAATCAAAAGGGGGTAGGAGAACAGTAGTAGCACAGCTATTTAGTAGTAGCACAGCTAACTTTAAAGTTACATTATCATTTTATATTAAAAGTATTTTTTATTATTACTAAATCATTAAAATATCAGTACAAAAAAACTAGCAGACACAGAGAAGCAAAAAGAAAAGCATCTAATAAAGTCACTGCTTTGACAGTCACTGGAGTTAAGATTTAACACCAGTGTATCCTTGACTGCTTTCTTTCACACTGCAAGCAATTAACACATCCTGTGACTCTACAAAACACACCTCAAATCTGACTACTTCTTGACACATCGCTGTCTCTCACCCAGAGGTCTACAGTCACCACCTGCTAACTGATCTCCCTGCTTCCTTGCCTGTATTTCTAGAGTCTGTTTTCTACACAGAAGAGGCTCTTTTAAACTTAAGTCAGATGACTTTAGTTCCCCTGCTAGAAACCATCCAAAGACTTAGAATGAAACCTGAAGATCCTATAGGATCTACCTCTGGCTACTTCTCCAACTTCATCTCCAGTCCTCCTGCCCTGGTTCATATAGCTCCAACACACTGGATTCCTTGACTGAACAAACCAAGCAGCCCCTTCCTCAAAGTCTCTGCATTAGCTGATGCCACCACCTGGAAGGCTAGTCCTCCAAAGAGCTTTCCAAGATTAGAGCCTTGGCTTCACTCAAATCTCTTGGCTCAAATGTCTATTCAGAAATGTCTACTTGGAAAGGGTTTACCAAGCCGGGCACGGTGGTTCATGCCTGTAAGCTTCAACCTATGAAGTGGCTGGGGCTAGGGAACAGGGTTCGAGTCCCACCTGGGGCCCGTAGCAAGACCTAGTTCCAAAAAAAGTATAGCTGGGTGTGGTGGCGCGCGCCTGTCATCCCAGCTACCTGGGAAGCTGAGGCCGGGGATTCCTTGAGTCCATGGTACCCCGGGCAATGTGAGCCTGTGGTTCCACGGACAAAAATTTCGAGACCTAGTTTCAAAAAAAAAAAAAAAAAGGTTTATCGGATAACTCTTTCTAAAATTAAAAAATGTCACTTTCTATTCTCTTCCGTTTTTTTCTGAATGGTACTTGTCCCTATCTTGCATCACATTACAGGTATCCAGCTGTATGTTCATCATGTTCAGAGTCATGCATCCCCACTAAAAGATAAGAGCCACCAGGGTCAAGCCTTGTCTGTTTTAATTCTCTCACAGCTGCAGTTGCAGGGCTGAGAGGGCCTGATTCACAGCAGGAGCTGAATAAATATTTGCCAAAGGAATGAATGGAATCACACAATTCTGTTTATCTAGTAGCTAAACAAGCCAATAGGGACAGCACACATATTTTAAGGCATTATTATTTAAGCTATACTCTTGAACTCAGAGTGCCTGCCAGACCACAAATGTTTTGCGTCAATAGCAGAAGCACCCTGCAGTCAGATAACAAGACAACGTTATATATCTAGACAGCAGACAGCCATTAACTTAAAGAACACTCCTATTTAAGAATTAAACATGATTATATATTTCAAAGTTGCCATAGGAGTCAAACTCCAATGTACCTACCATCACAACAACAAAAACTGTGAGGCAAAGGCTGTGCAAATTAAACCTCAGTCAAAAAGAAAGATACATGACTGTAATGGGTCTATCCTGAATTGATAAAACAATACAATTTGTAGAAAATTCAGATTCAAAGAGAGATAACAATTTAGACCACAGAACTGTCAATATGTCTTGGAGACCAAGTAAAAACATTTTCACACACATGAAATATTTTTAGTGCTAAGACAAAAAAAAAACAAACACATTATGGTAGCAGCTGGAAATATACTTAGAGCCACCTTATTTACAAAAATAGATTAAACTTGGTTAATTAAACCAAGAACTTTCAGAATTTTTCTTACTTTAATGAATTGCAGTTGGCCAGAAAAATTTCATATTTACCGTATAAATTGGATTTAATTGCTCTGAGGTCAACCTATCAATTCCCTAGCAAACTATGGAAAGCTGTGACTCAAATTTTCCTGTGCTGTTAAGGCCCCCATATTGTTTTTCTCTCAAAAACTATACCTAAATCACCAAAATGACTCACCATTTAATTAATCACAAAAGCACAATTGTACATTAAAAAAAAAAAACTGATGACATATATACATATAAACCTTTTTAACTTAGTCTACAGAGGTGCTGGGCACGGTGGCTCGTGCCTGTAAGCTTCAGCTTATAAGGCGGCAGGGGCTAAGGATCGCAGTTCGAGTCCCGCCTGGGGCCCGTAGCGAGACCTAGTTGCAAAAAAATAGTTGGGTGTGGTGGCACGAGCCTGTAATCCCAGCTACCTGGGAAGCTGAGGCTGGGGATTGCTTGAGTCTGTGGTACCCCAGGCAACGAGAGCCTGCGGTTCCACGGGCAAAAATAGCGAGACCTAGTCTCAAAAAAAGAATAAAAAATAAAAAAATAACTTAGTCTACAGAGAAAACAGGACTCGCGGACCCCTCTATGGAAACTGCTGCCCTCTGGGAGCCCCCTACATCCACGGGTGGTATCACCACTCAAGCGGTTCTGGCCTTAACAGAAACAGCGCTGGCAAGGGGTTTTGGAGCTCTGTGTGCTGCTTCACACCTAGTTCTGTTGCCCTGGGCACAGAATGAGTAGTCTCTGAATCGCAGGTGTTTCTCCTTTTGTTCCCTCACCTATAAAATGTGACACAGTATCTCCATTTATTTTGTGCCTGCTATTAGCAGCATATTAAGTACTAGGGACACAAATAAAAACCTACTACTTGCCCTGAAGGACTTTCTAGTCTAGGGGAATGAAGCAGACATGCAAGCAAATGGCTGTCCAGAAGCCTTACAAGCAAGCACTATGCTGAAGACCTCATGCAGAAGGTAGAGTAGGAGCAACAGAGGAGCGACTGGAGAGTTAGATGCCTGCACCAGTATTAAGTATCAAAAGACAAGCACTTGGAGGGGGGAAAGAAAGAACAAGTATTTGTCAGATATAAAGAAAACAACAGATAGGCGTAGAATTCCAAACAGAAAGACCCAGCCAAGTAAATGCACAAGGTATGCAACGAAGTATATTTAGAGAACTACACAGGGCTGGCTACAGTTTGGCACCTTTGTGTGCGGCGTTAACTGAGTCTGGGGCAAGGGGAGGAAGAGCATGAGATAAGGCTGCAGAAACAGAAGGTTCAAAGAAGGCTAGTTAAAAACCTTGAACTGCTCAGCAGATGATGGTGAAAGTGTTTTAAACAGGAGACTGACATGATTAGATTGAGAAAATAAACTTGAGTAAGAAAAAGGATGAGGAGGAAGAGATGGGACCAGATGAAGAAAGACTACGCAAGTGTTGGCAGTCGAGAAATGCTGCAAGGGAGGGGAGAGCACAAGGAACTCTGCTGATGGTTCACTAGGGCCGTGGTGGTGGGAGAACTACGGGGATTACATCTGAAAGGAGAAATCAAATGCTGTACAAAAACAAACACAATATAAGAAAATGAGAAAATAAAGAAACGTTGCAGTGTAAATAGAAAAGAACAAATTTGAGAGAGACACTAGAAGTTCAAAAACAGGAGACCTGCTGACACATACGTGGGGGAGGTGAGGCCAATGTTTCTAACTTGGGTGACTGAATATGGTATTATCAGGGTGACTGAATGTGGTATTATCACCACACTGATGAGCATCACATGGCAGAAACTGACTTCAGGGACTGAAAATGTGTCTAGTTAGTTCTAAGAACTTACACATTTAGACTACCTAATATTGAGATGAGCACTCTGCAGTGAGGGAAATTAAGGCTCATGGATGAAGGTGAGAGTGTGACAGAGGTGAGGGGTAACAGATTCAGGGAGCTATTATTACCCAGAACTCCATGAGACTGACTTGGAAATTCATGTCTATGGTCCCAAAGGACTTACCTAAAGTCATTCCTTAATTTTCAGTTATCACTAGGATATAGGCCTTGAACAGTTTCCATTTCTCAGTTACATAGTTTTTAAAAAGCACCCTCTTCTCTCCTTTACCCCACAATCATTCTAAAATGCATTTTTTTAATACCACATTTTTAAAATACTGTTTTCCTTTCCAGCTTTATTGCTTCCATGAACAGTCCTGCAATTGCAGGACAGAGAAATCATCTTGCTGTCATATATAACTCAGGCTGAATTCTTCACAGCGTCCACCACATCTGATAGTGTTCCACCTAGTTCTCATAATGCAACACCACCACATCAACATATCTAAAGCACTAGCACAACCGTGTCACCACTGAGGCTGCAATGGCTTCCAACCAAGCCCAAGAGAACAGTATACAATGATTTAGAGTTATGGCCTTTACGGTTTTCAAAACCCTGGCCCCCAAACTATCTTTCCAGGCTACTTTCCATCGCTCCTTTAGAACCTTTGGCTTCACAAAGATCTCTTGCTCAGTATCTCAACAACTGTCTTTCTTCGGCTGCTTGCACATTCCTAGCCTTCTGCACACGCTGACAAATCCACGTGTCCTGCAATGTGCCCTGAGCTGCTAAGCACTTTACTCACATTTGCCATGCGACATCCCGTCCCCACACCCACGACAGCAGTTTTAAAGACTCAAGGGCTGTGCCAGTCAATGTCAACCAAGAACCACATATTCCTGTTTAAATTAATTAAAATTAAAATTTTTACTTTATGGTATTTTCTACCTTAAAAAGAAATGAATCAGACATTCAGTTTCTCATAGTTGGCACCACCGGAAACACCTGAGAGCCACATAAAGCTAGTGCCTGCTGTAGTCGACAGGAAGGACATAGGCCCTTTCCACTGCCGTGAACAGTTCTACTGGGTAGCACTGCTCCAGGGAACATGCTTGACCACTGAGGAAACACAACTTCACACAACTTAAGGGGACTCTGCACGGAGTAATAAGCACTTTAAAGGTCTCGCCTACTTCAACTCAAATGCAAGCAAGTTTACTTTAGCAAAATTAATGTTCATAGAAACTTTCTACTAGATTAGCACAATTTTGTTAAAATTTTTCTTAATAAAAACACAATGGAAAATACTTTTTAAATTCTCAAATTGTGTCCTCATTGTTTGAAACAATTTAATTCAACAAATACATTACTGAGTTTTGTTTTGTGTTTTTTTTTTTGTTTTTTTTTTTTTGAGACTAGGTCTTGCTATTTTTCCCGTGGAATTGCAGGCTCTCGTTGCCCAGGGTACCACAGACTCAAGCAATTCTCAGCCTCAGCTTCCCAGGTAGCTGGGATTACAGGTGTGCGCCACCACGCCCAGCTATTTTTTTTGGAACTAGGTCTCGCTACCAGCCCCAGGCGGGACTCGAACCGCGATCCCTAGCCCCGGCCGCTTCATAGGCTGAAGCTTACAGGTATGAGCCACCATGCCCGGCCTACATTACTGAGTTTTGCTGGAGCCTGGCCAGGGTTCCTAATCTCATGGAACGCATATTTTAGTTATACCCAAAATACTGCTCAAGATAAAGTGCTTCCAACGACACAGCAAAATATGAGCCAATTTTATACTTTTAGAACGTAAAACCTTTTAACATTGCTGCACTAAAAAACACGAAAGTAATGTACCACCTAATCTAAACAAGAATTTACCTCTAAACCCTTCATTGCTTGTTTATTTTTTTGAGACTAGGTTTCACTATTTTTGCCTGTGTAACCACAGGCTCATTTTGCCCGGGGTACTACAGACTACAGACTCAAGCAATTCCCAGCCTCAGCTTCCCAGGTAGCTGGGATTACAGGCACATGTCACCACGCCCAGCTATTTTTTTGGGACTAGCTCTCATTACGTGCGTGCCCCAGTAGAATATGAACTGCAATCCCTGGCCCCCGGCCGTGACTTCCTAGGCTGCTGCTTACAGGCATGTGCCACCATGCCCGGCCTTCTAACCATTTTTTTTTTTTTTTTTTTTGAGACTAGGTCTCGCTATTTTTACCTGTGGAACCACAGGCTCACATTGCCTGGGACACCACAGACTCAAGCAATCCCCAGCCTCAGCTTCCCGGGTAGCTGGAATTACAGGCACACGCCACCATGCCCAGCTATTTTTTGGAACTAGCTCACTATGTTGCCCTGGACAGGACTCAAACTGCCATCCCCAGACCCAACCGCACTTCCATAGTCTGGCGCTTCCAGGCACACACCACTGTGCCCAGCTACCTGCTTAATCTTAAATCAGAATAAAATCTTAGGCTTGGAAATCTATTAAAAGGTATTTTCTTCCAACTAACTCAACATTTTCTGAAAGTTATCATGGTATCAGGAACTAATACAACAGCACAAAACACAACAGACACAGCCACTGCCATCCTCACAAAGCTTAATCAATGATGAAGTCAAAGGCCAGGCATGGTGGTGCATGCCTGTAGGTGGCAAGCTAGGAAGCCACGGCCAGTGCTAGGGATCGCGGTTCGACTCCCACCAGGGGCAAGTTGCAAGACCTAGTCCCAAAAAATAGCTGGGCGTGGTGGCACGCACCTGTCATCCCAGCAACCTGGGAAGCTGAGGCTGGGGATTGCTTGAGTCTGTGGTACCACAGGCAACATGAGCCTGCAGTTTCACGGGCAAAAGTAGCAAGACCTGGTCTCAAAAAAAGAAAATGATGAAGCCAAGAGCAAGGAAAGTGCAAAGACAGGTGAAACAAGAGTTCAGTCACTCAAGATTCAAAATCTCTGAAACAGTTCCTTGACGGTTAGGGTTCTAGGGTTCGAGGCTCTCAAAATCTCCAGAACATAATGGAACAATTTCCATGATAAAACCAACAACTGTTGTAAACTTTCCTGTCCTAACATTGTCATGGCGTACACTCTTGATCTCAGAATTGAGTACTCATCCTTTTCCTCAGCAGCAAGTTGGCACCAAGGGTCTACTCTCACACCCTTCTAATTCCTCTGCAAATAATCAAACTTCAGTTTCATGAATCTGGACAATTAAAACATTTCACAATGTGCTTTTCTGCCCAAAGTTTCTTCTCTCCAATCTATCCTACACAGACAGACCAGTATTTCCAAAGTGCCACTGTGATGTAAACACTTCAGTCCCTCCCCAACCTCTTTCAAAAACCATTAATGATCTCCCTAGCATGCCAGAGTAGACTGAGTCATCCGGGGAAGTCAAGAGAGAGCCTGAGTACTCAATTAGGACCATCCCTTCACTAATTCACCAGGCTTTCAACAGCAGGTGCCCAATGGAAGCTCCAGAAAATCCCATCCCTGAACCCTTACAGCCAACCACATTAAAATTTGCCCTGACCACCAGTTCTTAATTAAGCTTGCCCTTTATTTCTGTTCATGTCAACCATAAATAAAAAACCAGAATATGCAGCTCATCAACCTGCAGAACATAATCCCCAAACAGCTCTTCCACCTTCTGCCCTTCCCCACACCACTTTAATCCTTTTCAGTGTCCCTTGGAAAACAAGACCAATTTTCAAGAAACCTATAATTTGAATCTTCTCTGGAAAGACGCCCTTTGCCTTCTTGTTTTCCCTAGGAACATGGCTTCCTCTCAGACCAATCAGGTCTTTTTCCCCCCACGCCCTTTACATTATAGGACCACTTCCAGACAACCTCCTTTCCTCCTCATTAAAGGCCCAGCTCTGAATCTTAGGTCAGACCGTATCACTGCTATCCCTGCTTTACTAGTCATGTACTGCAGTCTCTCTCACTCCTCTCACAGCCCAAAATTCCAATGATTATCTGACCTCACCAAGACTTTCAAGTCATTAATCCAACCATTTTTTGGCTACCCTTCACCCCCTCTTCTGGTCCTTGCACCCTACCTACCTAAGTCCTGCTGTGAATCATTATAATCGCCTCAATTTGCCCTTCTCATCTGACTAACCTGTAATACCAGTTAAATCCAATGCTCTACCCACTCCAAGTCTATTATTTGCGGGTGAGAAAACAAAAACAATCATGCTAGTATCACTTTAAATTCATGATCGCAAACCCACATGGACCCTTACTGATGCAAAGCAGGCAGGCTACTATTTGCCCTGTCCATCTACCACTCCCCCACTCTCCCAAGTGACTAGTTCTTATCGTCCACTCTCCCCAAATCTCCAGCCTCTAACTAATCTTAAGTCTCAGCTCCCTGCTTCCTATTTCAATGAGAAAACTAGCTACCTGTTTCACCAAACATGAAAAACTAAAGGGGAAAATAGAGGTGTTCAAAATTTTCATTTATTTCTCACATCCTAGAGGATAATTTCCAAATCCCTTAGCCTAAAATTCAAGGACTAATTGTGCCTTTGCCCACTCCTTCAATCCTATCTCTCCCTCATTTCCCTATATAAACTACTGCTCCAGCCAAGTTTGCTTCTCATTTGTATTTTAATACATATTTATGTTTACAATTACATCAAGTCTCATCTGTTACTTTTTTAATTTCCAAGGCCTACTTCAATAAAATCTTCCTTCCCAATAAGGTAGTCTGCCCCAGGGATAATACCAACTCTGAACTCTAAAAGCAGTGCTAAGCCTTACCACTATTCTGCACCTTTTTGACTTTTCATTTCCAATGTCTTTACACTGTCTTTCTAGAAAGGAGACAGAACTCACAACTCAAGATTGAGCGCATCATCCCATCTAGTATTTCCCCAGCCCCCTTTATCATGGCCAAACACTCCAAGTGTTCACAGATCTTTGCTAAGTATATATCAGTACACACTGCTCTGTGGAAAGAGAATGTAAGTAAAATTAAAGAACTTAACATTTAGGCAAATCTAACGATAAAAAATAGAATTTTCCCCCCAAATTTGCAAGCATCTTCGAACTTAGAGCATTTCCTTTAGAAGTAATCAAAAATTAGATTTTGAAAACCTGTAACATCAAGCTCAGTATCATTTAAAATATTTTCTACAAAATAAATTATGACCATCTAGGCCGGGCACGGTGGCTCGTGATTGTAAGCTTCAGCCTATGAAGCGGCCGGGGCTAGGGATCACGGTTCGAGTCCCGCCTGGGGCCCGTAGCAAGACCTAGTTCCAAAAAAAATAGCTGGACATGGTGGTGCGCGCCTGTAATCCCAGCTACCTGGGAAGCTGAGGCTGGGGATTGCTTGAGTCTGTGGTACCCCGGGCAACAAGAGCCTGCGGTTCCATGGGCAAAAACAGCAAGACCTAGTCTCAAAAAAATAAAAATAAAAATAAATAAATAAAAATAAATTATGACCATCCATATGAGTTACATGAGATTTTTAACTTTTTTTTTTTTTTTTAAAGACTAGGTCTTGCTATTTTTGCCCATGGAATAACAAGCTCATGTTGCCCGTGGTACCACGGACTCAAGCAATCCCCAGCCTCAGCTTGCCAGGTAGCTGGGATTACAGGCGCATGCCACCACACCCAGCTATTTTTTGGGGCTAGGTTTCGCTGTGTTGCCTAGGCAGGACTCGAACCGTGACCCCCAGATCCAGCTGTGCTCCAAAGGCTGACAATTACAGGCACGTGCCACTGTACCCGGCTAGACTTTAAACTTTTTTGACTCATGCTCAATAGACATCTCTGAGAGGTCAATGGGGAGGTTTTAGTTGAAGGAGTGAAGCAGACTGGGTTTCTGTATTCAGTAATAGTACAGAGTAGGAGCCGGTAATGTAGGGTCCATGGGTCAAATTCAGCCTGTTGTCTGTTTGTATAAATATTTATTGAACCAAAGTTATGTATGTGCTTATACATTATCTGTGGCTGCTTTCAGTTACAACGGCAGGGCTGAAGAGTGGTTAGAGTCCTCCAGAGTCCACAGGGCATACAAGGTCTAAAATATTTACTATCTGGTCCTTCACAGAAAAAGTTTGTCAGTGCCTGATAAGCAAGCATACCTACTCTAAAATGCAGAGCATGGAGAGGAAGCAGTTTGATAAGGCGAAATGTGTGAATCAGAAAGTCATTAAGCGTTTCAAGGACAGTATACATACAAAAGTCACAACTATGCATGAATGAATGCCTGTGACTAGAAGGACTGTATCATAGGGAAAAAATTAATTCACCAAACATTTTACAGTATTTTTTTTTTTTTTTTTGAGACTCGGTCTTGCTATTTTTGCCTGTGGAACTGCAGGCTCTCGTTGCCCGGGGTACTACAGACTCAAGCAATCCCCAGCCTCAGCTTCCCAGGTAGCTGGGATGACAGGCGCGCGCCACCACGCCCAGCTATTTTTTTGGAACTAGGTCTCGCTACGGGCCCCAGGCGGGACTCGAACCGCAATCCCTAGCCCCGGCCGCTTCATAGGCTGAAGCTTACAAGCACGAGCCACCGTGCCCAGCCACATTTTACAGTATTATACACCATGTGTTCTCTTGAAAAATTATAATTGGGGCCAGGCACGGTGGCTCGTGCCTGTAAGTTTAAGTCTATGAAGCGGCTGGGGCTACGGATGGCGGTTCGAGTCCCGCCTGGGGACAGTAGCGAGACCTAGTTCCAAAAAAATAGCTGGACGTGGTGGCGCGCACCTGTAGTCCCAGCTACCTGGGAAACTGAGGCTGGGGATTGCTTGAGTCTGTGGTACCCTGGGCAACGAGAGTCTGGGGTTCCACGGGCAAAAATAGCAAGACCTAGTCTCAAAAAAAAAAAAATTATAATTGAAGGTATTCCAAGTTAAAGATAGATATCTAATAGATTTAAATACCAAATAACTAAAGTTCAAGTAAATAAAAGATCCTTTTGCTATTACTCTAATAAATTCAGTAATACCTTTGCTAGTTCAGTAAGAGAAGATCACTTGCTACTTTCCCATTTTATATAGAGACTAATTCCAACATCACAGTGGAAAGAACACTAAAACTGGAGTCAGGAGATCGAAGACGCACATCTACTGGCACTGTGACCTGTGGCTGTCACTTGCTCCAAGATTCTTACTCATCTCCAAAACCGGGATAACATCCTAGTCTACCTAATGCTAAATCGCACAGTTCACCTGAAAAGACTGTAACACATACACAACTTAGCAAATCATTATTCTTGCCAATTAAACAGTAGGGCAATTTTTATTAGTTCATAATGAGATAGAACTCCATGTCCATCACAAGACAGAACTAACCAAAATGAATCTTTCCATGAAACTGGGTAAGAGAGATAATATGTTAAATTAGAGAAGTTATACTTGTAAAGGCTTAGTAAGGTGAAACAAAAGGCCGGTGAAACTAAAGGCCAACTATATTCAGTCAAAGAGCATTCTTTTTTCTCAGGCTAGGTCTTGCTATGTTGCCCGGGGAACCGCAGACTCTTGTTGTCCAGGGTAACACAGACTCAAGCGATTCTCAGCCTCCCAGGAAGCTGGGATTACAGGTGCACACCACCACGCCCAGCTATTTTTTGAGACTAGGTCTCACTATGTTGGCCCCGGCGGGAATCAAGCTATTCTCAGTCTCAGCCTCCCATCCTAGGCTTGGGGTTAAAGCCGCGCACCAGCCGGGCATGGTGGCTCGTGCCTGTAAGCTTCCGCCTATGAAGCACCAGGGGCTAGGGATCGCAGTTTGAGTCCCGCCTGGGGCCCGTAGCGAGACCTAGTTCCAAAAAATAGCTGGGCGTGGTGGCGCGTGCCTGTAATCCCAGTTACCTGGGAATCTCTGAGGCTGGGGATGGCTTGAATCCATGGTACCCCGGGCAACATGAGCCTGCGGTTCCATGGACAAAAATAGCGAGACCAAGTTTCAAAAAAAAAAAAAGTCGCGCACCACCATGGCCAGCTCGAAGAGCATTCTTAGTAACAATAGTCCACCAGCACACAAATCTGGCACTAAAATTTGAGAATAAAGAATAAAGCATCCTTTACAGAGCCAGGCATAGTGGTACATGCCTGTAAGCTTCAACCTATGAAGCAGCTGGGGCTGGGGATCACGGTTTGAGTCCTGCTCATGGTAACGCAGCGAGACCTAGTCCCAAAAAAATAGCTGGGCGTGGTTGGCGTGCACCTGTAATACCAGATACCTGGGAAGCTGAGGCTAGGGATTGCTTCAGTCCGTGGTACCCTGGGCAATGTGAGCCTGCAGTTCCACAGGCAAAAAGAGCAAGACCTAGTCTCAAAAAAAGAAAAGAAAAAAAGAAATCTACTTAAATATTTTTATTTTTTTATTACTTTTTAATTTTTAATTTTTTTATTTCTTGAGACTAGGTCTATGTTGCCCAGGGTAGTCCAGATCCTGTAGACTCAAGCAATCCCCAGCCACCTCAGCCTCCCAGGTAGCTGGGATTACAAGTGCCCGCCACCGCATCTGGCTGCTTTTTCGAGACCAGCTCTCACTATGTTGCCCAGGGGAGTCTCGAACCTACGAACTCAAGTGTCCCTGGCCTCTTGCCTCCCAACACTTGGTGCAGCCACCACACCTGGCTTATTTAAATATTTTTAATCACATAAACAATATACTTCTGGGTAGCCACGCCCACACGCCCGGTTCAGCCATGCTGCCGGGCACTGCCATGTGCAGGCTGGCGGGGGGGGGGGTTAGGGGTCATGCCCTCTGGTGGTCTCCAAATCCAGTCAACCCTCACCAGAAGCAACTAAGATCTACAGCAATGGGAACGGAATTTCCCTTCAGAGATGCCTTCAGCATGATCAAAGGACCCTCCCACTTTAGGGGGTGAGGAAAGCCACAGAGGGGCAGTGGCCCCACAACAAACTGGACCAACCATCTGCCAGGGTCTATCTCGATCAAAAAAATTGGTGCACAAACTTTGACCAGGAGAAACGCTCCCAACGCCAGCAACCCGAACTACAAAACAAAGAAGGAGCAAAATATGAGAGAAGATGAGTCAGAGCAGCTGACCAGAAAGGAGAAGGAGGCACTGAAAGAACACAATCATGGGGGAACTGTTGGCCAGCAGCAAAAAGACACTTGGAAAACTAAGCACAGGCCACTGTGTCCCAGGAAACCACGTCCACATCAGACAAAAGGACATTGCTACAGCAAAGAAAAGAAAGAACCCAAAAGACTAAATATTAAACAACAAATGGCACTGAAAGACGAGATGGAGAGACCAAGGGGGTGGGATGGGGGAACGGGGAGGAACACCCAAAAGGTAAATGCAAACAAAACTTATTCAATAAAAATATATATACTTCTGAATCCAAGCATCCCACTTACTTTTTTTTTTTGAGACTAGTTCTCGCTATTTTTGCCCATGGAACCGCAGGCTCTGGTTGCCCGGGGTACCACAGACTCAAGCCATCCCCAGCCTCAGCTTCCCAAATAGCCGGGATGACAGGCGCGCACCACCACGCCCAGCTATTTTTTTGGAACTAGGTCTCGCTACGGGCCCCAGACGGGACTCGAACCGCGATCCCTAGACCCGGCTGCTTCATAGGCTGAAGCTTACAGGCATGAGCCACCGTGCCCGGCCCCAAGCATCCCATTTAGCACCATTTTTCAGTAAGAAAAATATACAAACTTGAGAAAAGTATTTGGACATTAATTTTTAACACCACCATCCAGAAAAAAGAATCACCAGCTATATGTTTGAGAACCCAGTTACACAATTATCACATTAAAAGTATTTTTTCCTTTCAGAAACCTGTACTCCTACATTTGCTGCAGAATTGTCAGTTTCCGTAGCGTAGTGGTTATAACATTCGCCTCACACTTTTGCTGCAGGACTATTTACAATAGCCAGGATATGGGAACAATCCAAATGTCCCAAAACAGACATTTTTTGAATGAATCAAAACATTGTGATGTATTTACACAATGGAACACTACTCAGCGACCAAAAAAGACAAACTCATGTCATTTGTGGCAATATAACGGAGCTGGGAGGAAGTACGCTAGTCACAATTAGTCAGAAAAAAGATAAGTATCAGATGGTCTCATATGTAAGATATAGAAAAATCAAACAAAAAGACAAGAAACAGTTAAAACTAGCAAACTGATAACAGAACTGAAGCATACAGCAAGGGAGCAGGAGAAAGGGCAAAATCAGAGTCGTGATAAGCCAGGGGATCATGGAGATAGTTCAGGGGTGATAAGGTGGTAGGAGAACTATGGGGCATACAGCAATGTAAGGAAAAATACGTATAGTAAAAAGATGCTTTTCCTTTCAGTTTACTGTAACCAGAGATGAAATATAGAAACTTCATTAAGACAGTTTACACAAAACCAAGCATGGTGGCACATGCCTGTAAGCGGCAGCCTAGGAAGCATGGCCAGGGCCAGGGATCGTGGTTCAAGTCCCCCCTGGGGCACACAGTGAGACCTACTCTCAAAAAAATAGCTGGGCGTGGTAGTGCATGCCTGTAATCCCAGCTACCTGGGAGCTGAGGCTGGGGATGGCTTGAGTCCATGGTACCCCGGGCAACAAGAGCCTGAGGTTTCACGGGCAAAAATAGCGAGACCTAGGCCCCCCCCACCCCAAAAAAGCTCTCTATTGGAAAAGATTGGAGAATAGTCAAGATTCCCACCCACCCCCCTCCAAGCCCTTCAAATTATTTACGTTCTTATCCTCTCATTAGTCTCTTTCCTGGTCTCCTTGCTGACTTCTTGCTAAACACGAACTTTGTCAAGCTACTCTCCACTACAAGGAAATGACCACCTGGCTGGGCACGGTGGCACGTGTTTGTAAGCGAGTTTACAGAGTCGTGGCGGGGTCTGGGGACCTAGTCTCAAAAAAAAAAAAAAAAAAACTTTCAGACATTGCTGCTAGACTACATTCCCAAGTCACCAACACTTGCAGATGCTAGTCTATAGGCCGAAGAGGCCTGATCTTTACTTCCTTTTTTCTTTCTTTTTTTTGAGACCAGGTCTCGCTATTTTTTTGCCCATAGGACCACAGGCTCACGTTGCCAGGGGTACCACGGACTCGGCAATCCCCAGCCTCAGCTTCCCAGGTGGCTGGGATGACAGGCACACACCACCACACCCAGGTATTTTTTTGGAACTAGGTCTCGCTACATTGCCCCAACAGGACTAGAACAGCGATCCCCCCCGTTCCCACCATGGATTCCTAGGCTGTCGCTTACAAGCACATGCCTGGCCGAGGGCTGACCTTTATTTTCAAGAGAATTCAAATGTACTCTCTGAGACCCAGTCCCCCAAATCTTTTCCCTCTGAAAGCTCTGGGGAACTGCTGCCACCATCAGAGCATCGTTTTTTCCCATGACACCAAATAACATTAAATCACTAAGTAGGAAAGTTACTACATTCTCAAGCCTCTTTCTAGCCTTCTCCTTACAACATGAAAAAAATCTAAGCAAGGTGCCAATTTATCCTCAACACTTGTCTAACATTTGCAAATCTTTCCTTTTAATTAAAGGATAGCAAGCCTCAAAAGCCTCAAACTCAGCATCTTCTGCCTACAGTAGCTAGCTAGGTTTTATACACTTTTTTTTTTAATAGTTAAGTTGCAATGTAGTAGTATAAGAGTTAGCCCTATATTATGTTCATCACACTACTATTTTCTTTTTAAAAATTTTTTGAAGTGTGCTCACTAAGAGAGACACTAGGGCCGGGCACAGTGGCTCGTGCCTGTAAGCTTCAGCCTATGAAGCAGACGGGGCAAGGGATCGCAGTTCGAGTCCCACCTGGGGTCCGTAGCGAGACCTAGTTCCAAAAAAATAGCTGGACGTGGAGGCGCATGCCTGTAATCCCAGCGACCTGGGAAGCTGAGGCTGGGATTGCTTGAGTCCATGGTACCCCAGGCAACGAGAGCCTAGGGTTCCATGGGCAAAAATAGCAAAACCTAGTCTCAAAAAAAAAAAAAAAATTACAATCCTTTATTTCCCACAGACAATAAATGATACAAAAGCATTCACCCAATCTAGAAATAACTCAGGAACTCTCACAATTTGATAAACTCCCATTAACTTTATGTGTCTGCAATTAAGTACCACCAAAATCTAAATTCCTCCTTGAGTCAACAATCTCTAACAACCCATTAAAGCATATAGAGAGCTAGATAAACCAAGAGCTAGACAACTAAGGAAAACCTGAAATCTTTAAAATTCTCTGTTAACTTCTAAGAGGAAGATTTCAACACCCACATGCTTTGAGGAAGCTCTTGTCCCTGGGACAAACTTAGCTTCTTCCATTAACACAGTGTGAAAAACAACCAAATAGAGGAGCAGAATGGGAACTTTGCGTGTCAGCTCCATTTTTTGCTGAGTTGTAATACTGGTAAAGCCTGTTTCAAGATCCAAGCGTCCACCCTCAAAAGTAAGAAAAGCATGTAACCAGCAGTTGTCATGTCCATTTCACCACATTTACCAGAATGACATGTCATAAAATCTTGATTATCAAACACCGAATGGTATTGCTCTTTTTGACTATTCCCTAACTGAAAGGAACCTCTGGGTCACAAAAAAAAGAATAGAAGTCTCTAGCTAAAACAGTCTTTCTTTTTTTTTTGAGACTAGGTCTCACTATTTTTTGCCTGTGGAACCACAGGCTCTCATTGCCCGGGGTACCACAGACTCAAGCAATCCCCAGCCTCAGCTTCCCAGGTAGCTGGGATTACAGGCACACGCCACCACACCCAGTTATTTTTTTTTGGAACTAGGTCTCACTACGGGCCCCAGGCAGGACTCGAACCGTGATCCCTAGCCCCGGCCGCTTCATAGGCTGAAGCTTACAGGCATGAGCCACTGTGCCCGGCTAAAACAGTCTTTCAAGAAGAGATCAACTACAAAGATACCACCATAGAAAGGTGAGTGAAGCAGGTGAGTGGATGGAGTAAAAATGTAACCCCAAAGTTATCCAGATATAGAAGACTGATAAACTCATTATAAAAAGGATGTCTCAACAGTTATAGAACTCGTTTTTTTTTTTTTTTTTTCCCTGAGACTAGGTCTCGCTATGTTGCCCTGGGTAGTCACGATTCCGTGACTCAAGTGATCTCCAGACTCAGCTTCCCAGGTAGCTGGGATTACAGGCGCCCGACAATGCGACCGGCTAATTCATAATTTCAAATAGTTCACATAATGCCTAGAAGAAACAACTGAATCAATGTTAGCAACTATCCTGACTTCTAAAATGACAGAACAGACACTAATAAATAAGCTTAGCAAGTCATTTTCTAGCAAAATTAAAACTGGCCCTGCACAACCTAGACCAATAGTCATTACAAAGCACTAAGCTTCAGAGGAATCAAAGAGTCCTTGAATTCTGAAGGAAGTAGTGAAGATGAAACAGTTTCTGCAAAAAGAATGGACCAATTCTTTCCTAAGCTTTCCTGGTCTAGAAATTCTTATTTCTCAAGATTTTGCAATTCTGCCTTAGGTGCTATGACTTTCAGACCTAATGTGTTCTTGCCAGGTTGGATTCATACATAATGGAAATAAAACCAAGAGGTGGGTGGGAACCCTGCAACAGAAAGAGAAAGGAGACAGAATGGGTTGAACATAGATCAGTTTCATCTAAGTCCTAAAAACTTTGAAATACACATACTTAAAAAAATTTTTAAATACATGTATTTGAATGAAATGAAGACTGCCTGGAAAAAATTTGACTCTGATCCTGAAAATAACAGGCTGAAATCACTAGTCTTTTTTTTTTTTTTTTTAAAGATTCACAGAAAATAAAATAAACATAAAATAGTAAGAAAAAAAAAAGGAAGAACTGAACACATTTAGCAACATGCTTCCCACTAGTCTCCAGCGTGGGTGGATGGCATTACTTGCAAGCAAGACCAAGCAAGCAACTTTATGGACAGACATCTTAAATTAGTGAGCAGACATCTTGCCTGCTTTTACAGTTACAACAGTATGCTTTAAAGTCTTCTATTCCAAAATGGCTGACCAAAAAAAGTGTATACAAAGATAATTTTAGCTTTATAGTTATATAATCACAATGTTAGAATTAAATTATACTTTCAGATATAAATAATTATCAGTATCTCTTTAAACTCAGAAAAAAAGACACCACAAAAAAAATCTAAGCTTTTTCTTTAAGTATCTGTTCAACCATTCATTTATCTATATTAAATATGATACCTTGAAGGATCAACAGACACATACCACCTCAAACCGTTGCATTGTGGAGCTCAAACTGGATTTCAGCTTAAGGACAATGAAAAACTATCCAGAATATGTTTTCACACAGTCATAACATACAATGAAACATATCCATATATAATCAATCATAAACAAGGAAATTATCAAAATATTAAAAACCAGAAATCAAATAGTGTCCAAGATGCTTCTGAAATGCACACGTGATACAGAAATTATTGATACTAGTTTCTTCTCAAATGAAAATAATTAAAATTATTAAGAAGTTATAAATTGCATCTAAGTCTATGTAAACACAAGTTTGATAGGTTAAATTAAAAAGTATATAAGTGAAATTCTTCTTGCCTAAGAAAAAATTAACTGCAGAGTGGGGGGGAATATATATATATATATACACACACACACACATATATATATATATACACACACACATACACATACGGTAATTTAAAACAGCAAGTTGAAGGGGGCATAATTTCCTTTCCTAGTACTGTGTTTTCCAAAGCAAGCAAGAGGGATTCCACTTATACCAGACATTTACAAAAATGAAAATCATACTTTACCTTGGAGAAATCAACAATAATGGGTAATCAACTTTTCCCAATACACTCACGCCTAAAAAAAAAAAAAAAAATAGGAGAAAGTTAAAGTTTTCACTAGGACTATAGCCACTATCCCTTCTAAACTTTACATAAACAGGGGCAAGTTTCCAATGAAACTAATTTAAACTGAATGACATCACATGTAAAAGTAGCAAATTTGGTAGGTAGTACCAAAGAACAAAACAAAGGCCGGGCATGGTGACTTATTCCTGTAAGCTTCAGCCTATGAAGCAGCTGGGGCCAGGGTTCACGGTTCGAGTCCCACCTGGGGCTGGTAGAGAAACCTAGTTCCAAAAAAATAGCTGGGCGTGGTGGCGCGCACCTGTAATCCCAGCTACCTAGGAAGCTGAGGCTGGGGATGGCTTGAGTCTGTGGTACCCCGGGCAATGAGAGCCTGCGGTTCCACGGGCAAAAATAGCGAGACCTAGTCTCAAAAAAAAACAAAAACCAAAACAAACCAAAAAAACTTAATACATGTGACTGCAATTCCAGAACATCATCATCAGGCAGCCACATCTTGTAAGATAGCAAGTGCTCTGTGCCATCGCTGGAAAGCAGTTGATAAACGCACAATGGAATCAACTGGGTAAATTGCGCTGTGACTGTGGCTAAGGGCACCAGAAGAGGAGGGAATGTTTTATATTCAAGGATACAGAAAAAGGTGGGAAAGAGCGCAAGCATAGTGAGAGGTGGGGTGCCAAAGGACACCCAGCAGTTTGGAATAACAGCCATGTTGCTGACGCTACATTGCTGCTATCAGATTTAGTTCTCTGGGAGAGGTACTTGGCACTTCATTTCATAGAAGTAGAAATAGGTTTAGAAAAGTCAAATAACTTACTGCCTGATCATTGAGCTATCATGCAGCAGAGAAGCGGTTCAACACTGGTGTGCTGGACTCTGCAGCCCGTACTCTTCATTTCCCCATGCTGCCTCTGGATCTTCAGGTTGCAGACTGCGGGGTCCGGGTGTTCAATGTCTCTGCAGTGGGCTCTAGAAGGGAGCGATCCAATGAGAAGTAAACTATCACATACCAAGTAGTGGACCAGGTTTTTTAGCCTTTTTTTTCATCCCCAACTATCTTTATAAATCTTCTCCCCCATTTTTTTCCTTACATAAATGCAACAGGATGGAGGGAAAAAAGGAGAACTAGGCTGCTGTTCTATTCAATCACAAATCCTTACATCTTTGTCTTTTGTTCAAGTGTCTGGCTTCACCTGAGCCCTTCTCCTGAATCCCTATTTCCAGTAACAGCTATGATTTAAGGTCAGGTAAAATCGCCTCCACATAGCATTCCCAGATCTCCCACTGAGTAGCAGTATCTCCAATTTAAATTGTCTTGCCCTTTACACTGGTGTCTCTATTAACTGATGACTTTGAGAAACTTTTTTTAAATTATCACTTCAGCTGGACACGGTGGTGCGCGCCTGTGACAGCTTATGGAGCACGGCTGGGACTGGGGATCGCAGTTCAAGTCCCGCCGGGGGAACATAGCAAGACCTAGTTCTAAAAAATAGCTGGGCATGGTACCACATGCCTGTAATCCCAGCTACCTGGGAAGCTGAGGTTGGGCATTGCTTGAGTCTGTGGTACCCCGGGTAACATGAACCTGCAGTTCCACGGGCAAAAATAGCAAGACCTAGTCTCAAAATAGATAAATAATTAATTAAAAATTATCACTTCACAGATCCCTTAGTAATTATAAAGGAAATGGGGCGCCTTTACAACAGAAATGTAACACATGCTATCCTAATAATCAGATTTTTATCAATAATGAAAATGACATCTTGTAGCTCTGATATGATACCTTGAAAGAAATGCAAAATAATCTATGATGCTTTCAAATGAAAACCATCTAACCAAATCTGATCTTGGAGAAACAATCAAGTAAACTGAAATTGAGAACCATTCTATAGAACAACTGATCTGGATACTTCATGTCATGAAGGACCACTTCCCCCCCCAAAAAAAAGCTGGAAAATCATTCCAGTTTCAAGGAGGCAACTAAATGCAAGGCAAGAGCCTTTTAATCTTGGATCGAAAACAAAGGAAGGACAAGACTGAGATGACTAGAACAATGTGGACATGGGCTATATATTAAGGAATATTTATTGTATCATGTTAAATTCCTTGAGGGTGACAAGTGAACTGTGGAGACATAGAAGAAAGTTAACACTCTTGGGAAATACATGCTAAAGTGTCTTGATGGTTCTAAACCTAACTCTCAGGTGGTACAGAAAAAAAAGTATCCACTTGTGGGTGCAGCAAACATGATAAATGTTGATAATTACCAAATCTAGGTGAAGAGCACATGGGTGTTTTGTGGCACTCTTGCAACTCTGTGGGCTTACAATTTTTAAAAGAGCTGGGAAACAATATTTAAAAGCAATGGATTCTAAAAAAAACAATAAGAAAGTAACTCAAGCCGGGCACGGTGGCTCGTGCCTGTAAGCTTCAGCCTATGAAGCAGCTGGGGCTAGCAATCGCAGTTAGAGTCCCCCTCGGGGGAACACAGCAAGACCTAGTACCAAAAAATAGCTGGGCGTGGTGGCGCACGCCTGTAATCCCAGCTATCTGGGAAGCTGAGGCTGAAGACTGCTTGAGTCTGTGGTACCTTGGGCAACATGATCCTGCGGTTCCATGGGCAAATAGCAAGACCTAGTCTCAAAAAAAAAAAAAAAAAAGAAAAAGAAAATAACTCAAATGCTGCTTCCCAAAATTAAGTTATCCCTGTTACAACTGTTTCTAGCCTTGAAAAATACAGCCATCATCACCTGTGCCACCAACTCCCATTCACTTGGCCTTCTGGAAGTGGTGAAATTATGTACCAGAGTATACCTACTTTCAACCTTTTTTTTGAGACTAGGTCTCGCTATTTGCCCATGGAACCGCAGGCTCTCGTTGCCCGGGGTATCATGGACTCAAGCAATCCCCAGCCTCAGCTTCCCAGGTAGCTGGGATTACAGGCGCGCACCACCACGCCCAGCTATTTTTTTGGGACTAGGTCTCGCTACAGGCCCCAGGCGGGACTCGAACCGCGATCCCTAGGCCCAGCCACTTCATAGGCTGAACCTTACGGGCATGAACCACCGTGCCCGGCTTACTTTCAACTTTTTTAAGTAATATACACATCGCCTCTTAGGTGGCTATTCCAATTTAAACACCACCAGCAGTTTCTAAAATTACCATGTTCATCTAACCACATCTTCACTATAATTTGATGCTATCAGACATAAAAAGTTTTTCTTGATGAGAATTCAGTGTCACTTATAGCAATCTAGGATCACATAGAACAAGAGACTCAGAAAATAAGAGGTTCACAGGGCACAGAAGTACCAGAGAAGACCTCTTCAAGGCAGTGATTTGTAATATGGTTTAATTCAGCTCTTCCATAAAACACTTCATCTTTCCATCCCACCCCTTTATCTTTTCCAAGAAAAGTTTGCTGCAGTAGTTTTCCTTTATTGCTAATATTTTAGAGGAAAAAATAATTCACTGAAGATGTAGACAGGTGCTTTACACAAAGAAGTGCAAATTTCAAGCTCCTGTGAAGAACAACATCAGTGGGAAGTCTGGTGCCAATATGAAGCCAAAATACAAGAATTTAAAAGGAACTTCAAGAAAACAGCTTACCAATTCTAAAATCTGCACATCTGCTTCTACCATATATGAAAATAAAACTACAGCAATAAGAAAACACAAGCGAAGAGAGATGCTGGTTTACACTTACAGATAGAAAATTAAAACACCTCTCTCTAATAGCCTATGTTTTTTAAATAAAACCAGCACTAGCTTACACAAGACCTTGGAGGATCAATCACTTGGAACTAAGAGGTGCTTAATTAAAAAAACAAAAACAAAAAACCTAAGGGCCCAAAAAGTATTCACTTTCCTTTCTTCCTCAGGTTATTTTGTAGATTCTCTAGAACTCTGAATGAATGATTTGTGATTTATTCTATCTTTGAAAACTATCCCCTCATCCCAGCCAAATCTTTTATTTCCCTAATTACTAAATTCCCTCTTTTGAAGCCAGTCACGGTGGCATGCACCTGTAATCCCAGTTACCTAGGAGGCTGAGGCTGGGGATCACTTGAGTTGGCGGGTTCCAGACAACCCTGGGCAACACAGTGAGACCTAGTCTCTTAAAAATAAAATTTTTTTTAAAAAATTAAAAATAAAAAAGTTAATTCTCTCTCTCATTTACAGGGTCATCCAATCTGCCTTGTCTTATCTTCTTTCTTATGTACTGATTCAAAGATTCTTCCAGGCAGACGTAACCCTAAAAATTTATTCCCACGTCAGGAGTATTTAATCTCCACAGACTGGTCTGGTGAGGCCTACGAAGAGCTTCTCAGACTTCTTTTAAATGTATAACTTATGTACGACATTAGAAAGGAAACCAATTATACCGAACGACAAGCAAACACTGACAGTTTTTGTTGTCACATTATAAAACAAAACAGTGGGCCTGGCGACATAAGTTACAAGAAATAGTACAAATGACATCTTGAGCTTTTTTTTTTTTTCCTTGAGACTAGGTCTCGCTATTTTTGCCTGTGGAGCCGCAGACTCACGTTGCCTGGGCTACCAGACTCAAGCAATCCCCAGCCTCAGCTTCCCAGGTAGCTGGGATTACAGGCGCGCACCACCACGCTCAGCTATTTTTTGGGGACTAGGTCTCACTGTGTTGCCCCAAGGGGGACTCGAACCGCGATCCCCAGTTCCCTCCGCGGCTTCCTAGGCTGCCACTTACAGGCACGAGCCACCCTGCCCGGCCTCATTTTGAGCTATTTGAAATAACTGTAAACATGAATCAGAAAAATCTGTAATTCTTATTGGTGACAAAATCAGAGGCATTAATCATTCCACTGTAATCTGTTACCTACATTCATAAGTGAAGGAAATGATAAACTGTAGTCATCAGATAATGAACACGTGGTTTCATCCCCCTTCTAGCTCTAGATCTGAGTTCTATCCACCAACTGGCGAATCCCAGTTAAAACCTCTTTCTAGTTGAAAGTCTTGCTCAAGCTGAATTTGCCACAATTCTAAAATAAATCTAAAATAAAAACAGTAATTGCTGCTGCAACCCAACTCTCCTCTGGCCCTATCGCCACACCTGCTTAGCCTCCAGCAGATATACACGGGGAGCCTTGTTCCTTCCCATGGGTAGATTTGCACACAGAACCTTGCTAATTTCTATGGTTCCTTGTTCATTTGCCTGGCCAGGACCCTTTAAGGCCTGCCAGTCAACCAAAGACGAAGGTGACCAAATGGGCCCTCACTTACAGACCTCCAAGAGCCCGTGGGAAGATGCCCAA
>PVHY01020088.1:0-26189 GCA_004024945.1 Uropsilus gracilis | reverse complement strand
AGTTACCTCTCCGTGAAAGAACATAAATATTTATCTAGTTGTATTTTGTACCACACAGAAAATAGTAATTTACTATTGCCAAACTTTGAAATAAATGCTCAATCGATCATGGAGTTATTTTTCACTTTATATTCTCTCCAAAATGTAATGAAGTGAGTCTTCTCTGAAATGGGGGTCCACAGTTTAAAATCAATTAGCATTTGGCATGCTTTGTGTTCCATGCTTATGCTCCTAGACAATCTCAGTACAACTCACGGGGATTTTGTTCGTGCTCCTTCTGTGTATGTTTGACAACTCCTTACTCCCACAGTCCTTTAACACGGGCCTTCCCTAGTCAAGGATACAGATCCCACACTGAGCCCATAAAACAATTAGTGGGAGGCCTTGGCATTACATTCAAAGACCTTCATAAAAAGTCAGTGTAACTGGCTGTGTGAAATTTGAAATGTGGGGAGCCCCCATAAAACTCTTTAATGGAAACTGGGGGCTTCTTTTGGAAAAGGTTTAGAAGCTGGGTCCTCGCTATATAATGAAGCTATTTAACAAGAGACAATAAGAATTTCAATAAAAATAATCAAAAAGCAATAAAGAACTTTAAAACTCTGATCTATTTTCTATTTGTAAAGGAAAGGAAACATTGCTCTTTGGAAAGAGGGGGATTCTTTACATATTGGCAAAGTGCTTTGTTTTATTACATTAAGAAAAAATTATCAAAATGTCTTTAATTAATAAAAAATAAAATTGACATTACATTTTCTTTATTTTAATGTATCCAAACATGATTCCATTTAAATGTTTTATTAAGATGTAATTGTATATAACACTGTGTTTTGGATATACAACATGAGCTGAAACAAGTATATGTTGCAAAATGATTACCAAAATAAGTTTAACATCTATCACCACACATAGGTACAAACTTTCTTCTGATAAGAACTTTTAATATTTATTGCCCAGTCATAACTGTACTATACATTACATACCCAGTATCTATAAAATTGACTGCTTAGATACACAGATTCACACCTGCAAAATTTGGGGAAAGATGATAGGCAAAATGGATGAAGATGGTCAAAAGATAAACTTGCAGTTAAAAAATTAAATAGCCTATTACATCTTTTTTGAGATTGCATATAAAATAGTGTTTGAAGAATCTCCTGAAAATGATGAACCCAAAGGCAGTGAAAGCTTGCAAGAAAACACTTTCCACTAAGAGCACAATAACAACATAAAGTTTAAAAAAATATTTATAAAGAATATTTATAAAGAATCACAATTACATTAGTTAGCAAAGTAAAAGTACTGCTCCACTTTCATTCATCAGTCTTACTCAGATTAGAAAATAAAGAAAGATGGAAAGCACATTCTAAAATATAGCATAATCTTAATCATGGTCTTAGAGTGATATTTGGAGAATTTTAAAGCAAGTTTGTGAGTTTTTTTGTAGTAACCTATTTTTATTGATAATTTCAATTTCACAAATCACTGTTTCACAGAGCTAATCTACAATAAGCCCTTTATGATAAAAGGTAAGTCTGAACATATTTCAGAAGGAAGAGTATGGGAAGGAAATACAGGTGAAGAGTAAGAACATGAAATTTAAGGAATCTCACAAATCCTGTTAATCTGAACCTTGTACAGGGGTACAATAAGAGAGGGTAAGCAAAGCGGTGCTCTCTGTCAAAACAACCAATGAGGAATTAAGGCAACCAAATAACATACCACCTAGAGGCTAACATCTAGTCATAAACTGGGAGTAACTACAGGTCTCCAAGGTAATGTTTATCAAATTTGGAGGAAGAATTGTTTAGGGTAGACTGAGACTTACTACAGTAAAGTCACAAATACCATTTAAAAAAATTCTTTATAAGAGTATAAACAACATCAAGTTGAATCTCAAATAACAAGGATAATTATATCTATTAATGCATTATTACATAACTCATAACAGTATATAAAATTTGCACTAGGAGTAGACCAATTATCAGTTCAACTTCATACACTACATGACAATGGAATATTAGTACAACTTGGAAGAGGGTGGTGAAAGATCAACATACCTAATGCAATGCTTCTGGGTATCCATGGCTTGGGCATGGCTTGAAAGGGATTCCAAATTTTCCACAGGTCCTACAAGCAGGGTTGGTAAAATAACAGAAGCCTAGGATCAGGAGGGGTTATATTATGTGACATCTTCAAAATTAAAGGCAAATGTTGGAATCATGGGCTACATGAAGACCCAAAATGCCTAAGGAACCAAGAAACACACATAGATGTATCAAATTAGGTTACTAACAGCAAAAAATTCACAATGATAGAGTGAATACTGAAGAGACTCATTGCCACATGAGAAGCAAGTTTCCTATAATACACATAGGTGCCATTTGTACAAAACTAACAGTAGAGTGAAGGGAAAATAAGAGATTAAGTTTTTATATTGAAGAAAGTCAAGTAAAAGTAGCTTAATCCTGATGAGTCTAAAATATTAGTAACTGATACTATTTTCAATAACTAGGTACTCAGCAAAGAGTGAGATCATAAGGAAGTTGAAATTAAAGACAAATTTCCATTTCTTTGTGAATGACAAGAGTGAAATTATCCTAAACAGTGTTCATTTAAGATAAAGCTACATATGAAAATAAAGAATTTAGTTTCTTACTGAGGTACTACGGCACATACATATATATATCTATATGTATACATATAGATATATATATGCATGATTCTAAGAGAACTGCCTTTAGATTTGAGTTAAAGAAAAGCGTGGGTACAGTCAGAAAAATGTAATTGAAAAATAAACTCACTACTGTTATTTGTGGAGTTCTGATAACCTATTAAGTATGCTTGTGCAAAAACAAACACCTGTTAACTATGAATAGAAATAAAATTTGTGTAAAAGTTGGTTTTATCAATTATGCTCTCATTCCTATCATTCCTTTATACTAATATTCTTATTGTGTTAATTAAATGTGCTTGATTTCCAAAATGTTTATTCAAAGGGAGGCAAAAGAATATTACCATCTGTCAAAGTGAACTATATAAGTTATTTTAAAAATACATTTTACATTGTAAACCCATAGTAGAAAGGTCAACTTAGGTGTACTTTTTGCAAGCATAGAGGAAGGAGAAAGAATTGGTTCAGAAAGAAATCAAATAGTTTTGATAACCATCTGTTTCCCTGAGGGTATATAATAAGTTTAGATGATTTTTTTCAGAAAAACATTCAAGCAACTCAAGTTCTTTCTAGGTTGTGGTTTTAGTTAATTATAAAAAAGGAAGAAAAAATGTAAAGGTAGTTAAAAAACAGTGCCAATGAAAGATGGATGACTGACTACTTAAAAACTTCAAAGCATGGACAAATGATTTAACTTACAGTAAAACCTTCAAAGTCACAAATGAAAAATTTAAGGAATTTTATGTTGGTACTTTCCAAAGTAGAGGAAGTAGCTTAACATCTTTTAATAATGGAGTAAATCACCTCAAATCATTCAAATAATTTTCTATAGAAAACCTTATATTTACATAGAATCTCCCTTAGACACATTATGTGATCACAAGAAGAGCAATAATTTTCATACAATACATGTATTACCTGCTAAACAGACATACATTACATATTTTAGCACTTTACAATGAGATCTAATGAGAGTGTTAAGAAAAGAGGAAAATGGAAGAATGTCTTTGAGTCATCACTTTTCCACGCATATATAGAACAGGCAACTGGAGAGCCCAGATCATCAGGAACAGTCAGGGACATGAGGACCAGTGTCCTATATATCTCCTTTAAGAGTGCAAGAACCATCAGAATGGAAGAAAATACTGACAAACAGTAAAGTAAGTCAGAAATAGTGACAGTTCACTGGGAGTGATAAGTGCCCTTCCCCCACCCATGCCCCAGGCTACCCTATTGCCCCTTCCCACATAGCATACTTTTTCATGGTAAGAACATATATATATATATAGGTCATGCAGGTAACCAGTGACTTGTTCTGACAATGGGGAGAGTGACTCACCTGCTCCTGCACTGTAGCTCTGCCCCTGGAACAGGCGATGTCACAAACCCCACCCCACTGTACAATCTCTGGCCTACCGGAAGGGTATTCTTTTTTTAAACACAAGTGACCAGTAGCTCAGTCTGTCCAGCAGGTTTATTTTGTGCCAGTCTTGAGGAGTTAACTGAAGCAAAGAAGTGGAACTGGCACAACTGCAGTTGACTACTTCATTGCATAGCTGGAGAGAGCAACAACCACAGGAATATCATGCATAGCCTTTTAGGCAGGGGACTCCTAGACCAGTGGCTTCGGAAAGCCAAGGTATACTCCCATCATGCTCCATGCACAACATCCAATCTGTACCTAGAATGCACAGAAAGAAACTGAATTGGCACAATGAACTCAGTCTTCCTAGTGAGTATTTCTGTGCCCACCTTGGGGAGTCAATAAAGGCAGGTGCTTGAAACTTGTGAAATTTCTGGCACCTGCCTTCCTATTCAGAGGAACACAGAAGTTCCTCCAGATCACTCTTAACATTATCCATAGGAGGTGATTATACAGGCTTAAGAAAGTCAGAAAATTCACTCGCCCCTTTCTCCTGCATGGCTTCTGAGCCTCAACCTTGAGTTTAAAGTCAGAAATTACAAGCAATCCTAGTAAACAGTCTGTGAACAAAGGGTATACTGGCTACTCACACACACTATGGGGATATACTAGTATATCTACCTACAACAAGCATACTGTCTCGGACTTCCATTGAAGTTGCTCAGGTTAAACTATTGAAGAGTACAGAACAGTTTGGGAGATCTAAAAGGGTCTCAAGCAAAATGATTCAAAATCACAATAAACAGCAACTTGATACCTAAGAAGTATGGACCCACAAGGAGGGGAAATTTCTCCAGATTCCAATCACAAAAATATGGAAACTCATATCTTCCTATCAGAGAGTTAAATTTTTGCCACAAGAAAATACAAAGGAAAAGAAAATACTAGGGGAGGAAGGCAAAAGGAGGGAGGAAGATATGAGAAATAAATAGAAACGGAAGATTTAAACAAGGAAATAAGACATGAGGACATTGAAAATAAAGGTATTCAGAAACCTGTGGGTGTAGAAGAAATGGAGGAATGAACTGATGACTTTAAAGAGCATAATGAACAAAGAACTCACGTGAAAGATGAAAGAGAAACATAAAGAAAAATTCCAAGTCCTCTTCACACATTCAAGCCCATACTGGAAATAAAAGATTTTTTTTGGTCAATTTTATGAACATGAAGTCGTATTTGATTATTATTTCAATTTCTATTTTCAATACTACAAATAGCATTTTGACTTGACTTTAAGAAGCATCAAGAATATGGGGGAAATCTCTTAGTTACGCTAAATACTGAAAATGACTGACTCAGACCATTATGTATCTGCTCCCACTCCATCTTCCTGGCACCAATAATACATTGCCTTGAAATGTCTCTTAATCCCTCCCAAGATCTAAAGACTAAGGTCTAGTGGCATGCAATCTTTTTCCACTAATGAGAGAATTCTAAAAAATGTTTTTAGATCATGTTGCAGATCTTTAACAAAAAGTTCATAAAACAATGTATATTCTTACTTGTGAGAATCTCTTATTTCAAATTTTAACTTATTTAACATAAATATTAGTTGATTCTTATTAAATTGATATCAGAACTCTCCTGGTGAGTCCTAAGACTCAATTTGAAAATCACTGGTTGTTTTCTATGCACCATACATCTGGGATGAAGAGATTTTCTTGTGAGTTTCTACTACAATGGGATGAAGAATTCCCTCCCTCAACTTAGAGGCTGACAGATAAACAGTATGCCACATGGCCTTCTGCCCAAAACTTTCTGGGCTCTTAAACCATCTTTGCAACAAGATCTCATCTCCTTTCCACACTGGATGTGCACAGCTCAGGAGATGGGAAGTCAACATTCTCAGGATGATTTTAAGAATCTATTGATTTTTTTAGTTTGTTTTTCTTTCCTTTGCTTTTCTGGTAAATTGTAGTTATGATACTAGAGATGTACACCACTACACACTTTGAATATGCACAGACAAAAACTTTATGAACTGAATACCAAGATTTATCATAATGAAGTATCAACATCGTTTCCATGTCGCTAGGAAGCAATCAAATAACTTATTACTTGGTATGCTTATTATTCAAATTATAGTTTCTTTGACATGTCAACTATAGGCTCAAATAACACATTTCTATTATCTAACAAAATCAGGTTTAGGAAGCTGTGCTTGCTTTAAATTTTTTGCCAAATTTTCTTTTTCTCAGAACTGTGTAACTGTTTTTAACAAAATTCCATTGTATTTAGCTGGTTCTAAGCAATAAAAATATCTAAATATATACACAAATGTATTTTGCTGGTTCTAAGCAATAAAAATATCTAAATATATATAAAAATATCTAAATATCTAAATATATATATCTAAATATATATATTTAGATATATATCTAAATATATCTAAATATAAAAGAACATATAATCATTCTTTTATACCTTTACATTAAAGTACAGGTCTTAATATTCTGATGAAGATATAATGTTCTTAAAAGTTATTATTGTTACACTGATTATATTCTGGCAATTTGTTCTTTCTTTTCCTTTGATTAGAAATGATATATAATACACCATCAAGTTAATTAATGTCTGAATTTGTATTTATCCATAGAGTCAGTACTGAAGCAGATTGGAGGACTGTTGCTGCAGTACAGTGCAGTGTCTTTCTGAAAGTATGCATGTACTAGACATGGAATGTTATGATTGGGTAAGTTACAGGTTTCCAATTTTTTTAACAGTGTTTTCATTCCAATTTTGTTTACATAAATTTCTTGAATATGAGAGCCTGCAGGTTCTTTCTAACCCTTGCTTTTCCTCCCTTTCTCTGAGTTTCTCTCACATGCTTGGTGTTTAAAAGTGACAACTTGCTAATTAGATATACTACAAATGGAGCTCTTCACATTTCTTTACTCACACTTTATATTCAACTCTATCTCTTCCAAGTATTATTAATTATTTTGTTCCAAAAAGTATATAAGATTTAAAGAAATATCCTAATCATTATTCAAAGTACCTTCCCCACTTTAATTACAAATTATTGGGGATGGGGGGGAAGGGGCTATTTGATGGCCACCAAAGGCATCAGGTCCTATAATCTAGAACCTGTAAATGTTATTTTATATAGTAAGAGATATGCATAGGTGATTAATTTTTTTTGATAGGTAGATTATTTTTTACTATCCAGGTAGACAAAAATGTCAACACAATAAGAGGGAAAGTTAGACAGGCTTACAAGAAAGAGAAAAAAAGATTTTTCACACAAAGAGGACTATGTGACTATGAAATGGAGATTGTCATTAAGAAATAGGGGCCAGAAGTGGGGAAGGACATGGAATGGATTCTCTCCTAGGCATCTAAAGAAAATACAGGTTTGATGATACTTTGATTCCAACTTTGAAAGATTAAACTATCTTTGATTTTTGGACTCTACAATAGGGAGAAGAAAATTCTGCTGTGTTAAGTTATTAAAGTGTGATTATTTATAACAGTAGTTTCATGAAACCAATACTATCACTGCTAATTTACTAGGATAATTTATTATAAGTTTGGGGGTTCAGAGGTATACAAGAACATGGGAAAAATGAGTCTCTTCGTAAATGCTGGGGGGAGGGGGGGATAGCCTGAAACTATTTCTGAAAAAAAAAATTCCTAGAAAAATGAAAAGTTCTTAAACTCTAACAAGAGACTGTTAAGTCATATTGGGTAATGACATTAAAAATGTAATTTAAACTACACTTAACTACATTTCAAATCTTTTATACTACCATTTAAAACCTTTCAGAAAATAATTTCTCTGTAATTATCAAAAGTACTGAGCAACGTTTATACCTTTCCATGGCTAAAAATCTCTATTAAGAACACAGGGCAAGCACCCCCAAGGCAACAGCAGAAACATCCAGTGGTGCTAGTTAGGCCAATCACCAGTCCTACGAGGGTGGGAGGTGCTGTGATATATACAGCCCCAAAAGCCCCATCAAAACAGCCCATCAACAACAGCAAATGATGAAAAACACAGAAAAGTGGCAATACAAGTCTAAAGGGGAATATCAAGCCACAGAGATCTCCAGAATCTAATACAAAAAAAAAAAAAAACTAGCTTTGTTCCTTCCATGAGAAGCATAATTCAAAATGGCTATGATAAATTCAAAAGAAATGGAAAACTCAGAAAAACATATGCATGTACTGAGAAGTAAAATCAATGAGCAGAAATGAGAAATTGAAATAAGATTTTAAAAAGAGATCAAGAATGTAAAAGAGAAATAAAGGAAATTATTCAGGAGAAAGCTTTTGAAGTAGAACAGAACAACAGAAAACAAATCAGTATATCAGGAGATGTGAATAAACATAAATTTGGGTAGAAAATTAAAGAGGAAAACAAACCAAATAAATAATAAACACTTTGAGAATTATCTGACACCATGAGGAAAGAAACTATAAGAATACTGAGTATATCAGAGAGGGAAGAGAATAGAAAATGGATATAAAGAAATAATAAAGTAAAACTTCAGAATCCAAAGGGACTAAATGTACAAATACAAGAAGCTAAAAGAACCTGAGGAAGTAAGGGTAAGAGGGAAGGAGGGAGGGAGGGACCTAGATCAACATATATATTAGTGAAACATCTAGTGATCATGAGACAGAAAGAATAATGAGGCTGGCAAGAGAAAAAAGCAGGTAACCTATAAACGGGATCTGAGCAGGCTAACATTAGACTTCTCTGAATAAATACTACAGGGGAAAGAATAGAATGAAGTGTTTGAAATATTTAAAGAAAAAACTGCCAGCCAAAAATACGTTATCCTTCAAGACTGTCCTTCAGATATGAATTAGAAATAAAGACCGTTCACACAAACTGCAGGAGTTTGCAAATAGAAGACTACCCACAACAAAAAATACTGTTGCATCTAAGCTGGAGAGAAATAGTCAAAAAAAAAAAAAAACCAAAAACTGAAAACCCAGACTGAGTCACAAAAATAAAAGACAAAGTAACAGATTTTCATATATCAATAATCATTAAAATGTACATAGACTGAACTCAGCAATTATGAGATACTATTTGATTGGATTAGGACACAATATAACCATGTGCTGTCCTCCAGAAAATATACAAAAATCCAAAAATAAACATAGACTCAAGAGAAAAGGTTTAGAACACAACCTAGAAGTAAATGGGACACAAAGACAGAGACAGTCATATTTATATCAGACTATACAGACTTCCAGGTGAAAAAGGTAACAGAGATATGTACACTTTATAATGATTATGGGAACAATTACAAGAAAGACATGACACTCATTAATGTATACTCACCAAAGGAGGAACAAAATATCTTCAGCATCAACTCTGAACACAAACATCAGAAAAAATATATTTGCAGTAGGATATTTTACCATACAACTCTCTCCAATGGACAGATCAACTAGACAGAAAATAAGGACATAATAGTCTTAGAGTTTGAAAGCAAGGACCTCACAGACACTTACTGGACACTGTACCTCCCCCCAAACAGAATGTACATTCTTCTCATGTACACATGGGTCATCTCACAGAACGGATTACGTATTGGGTGACACAGTAAGTATCAACAAACTCTTGAAAACTTAAATCATACCAAACATCTTTTCTGAGCATAAAGGTCACAAGCTAGAAATTAACTACAAAAAGCAGAGAAAACTAATATATGCATATTGAACAGCACACTACTAGAAGACATCAAAAATTGCCTCGAGACAAATGACAATGAGGACTCAACTTCCAGAGGTTTTAAGAGTGAAATATACAGTATTATAGCACCACAACAAGAAACAAAAACAAGTAACTCAAAAAAATTTTCTCTCACCTTGAGCAATTACAAAAGAAAAAACAAAATGAAAAATCAGGAAAAGGAGAAAAGGAAAAAATGCAGAAATAAAGTAGAACTCAAAAAGACAGTTCAAAAGATCAATGAAACCCAAAGTTGGTCTTTTTCATTAGAATTTAGAAAACCCTCCAGCTGCTACAGACAATAAGAAAACAAGGGAGGAACCACAAATGGGAACAGAAATGTAAAAGCAAAAGTTACAACAAACACTGCAGAAATCAGAAAAGAAACTACTATGAGCATAGATATACATACATACATATATAACAAAAGATCAACAGCCTAGAAGAAATGGTCAAATTATTAGAATGACACAACCACCTGAAACTGACTAGGGGAGAAACAAAAAACCACAACAGACAAATCACAAGTAAAGGGATTGAAATAATAATTGAAACTCTCCCAAAAACAAAAGTGATTTTATCAAACCTTCAAAGACAAACTATTACTTGTCCATTTCAAACTCTTCCACAAAATAAAGGACTTCAACCAAACACATTTTGAAATCAAAATTACTCTAATACCAAAACCAAACACATAAGGAAAACAAACAAAAAACAACTACAAAACAATAACTTTAATGAACACAAAAGTAAATATCCTCAATAAGATCGTTGCAAACCAAATCCAACAAAGTATTAAAAGAATTATATGCCACAATCAAGTAGGATGATTATAAGAGACACAGAGGTTATTCAGAAATATGTAACTTATCACATCAACAAAAATAAAAATAACTGCATATAATCATATCAATGCATGCTGAGAGTGTTGATAAGATTCAACATCCATTTATTGAAGGCCTGAAAAAATTGGAGATAAGTGGAACTTATTTGAATAAAGCAATAATGTGACAAACCCACAGCTAATGTAATTCTCAATGGTGAAAAACGGAAAGCTTTTCCACTAAAATCTGTATGATACAAATTTGTCTACTCTCACAACTATTATTACATGTACTATAGGAAGCCCTAGTTAGAGCAATTAGACAAGAGAAAGACAGAAAAGGAATCCAAATTGAGAAAGGTGAAGTTATCATTATTTGCTGACACACACATATTATTTGCTGACACACATATCTCTAATATATATTCTCTAATATATCAGTTCAGTAAAGTAGCAGATTGGAAAATTAATATACAAGAATAATTTGCCTTCCTATATACAACCAGTGACCTATAAGAGGATATAAGAGAATGAAATAAGAAAATGATCCTATTTTCAATCATACCAAAACAAATAAATAAATATCTAAGAATGAACTTAACAAAGGAAGTAAAGGACCTATACAAAGAAAACTACAAAACATTGTTAAAACAAGCAGGAGAATACACAAAGAAATGAAAAGATATTCATGGACTAGTAGAATCAACGAAGTCAAAATGACAATCCTACCAAAACATTCCCCAATGCAATCCCTAGTAAATGAATGCAATCCCTATTAATGCAATCCCTATTAAAATCTTGACAGCATTTTTCAAATAGAACAGATATTACTGAAATTCACATAGGACCACCAAACGCCTCAGGTAGTCAAAGTAATCCCAACAAAAAGGAGGGAAAATAGGAATATCACATCTTCAGACTTCAAAATATACTACAGAAGGGAAATAGTTAAAACGCACAACTTCCACAAAATCCAGCCAATGACTGCTCAGACTGGCAGAAGCCCTGTGTCCTTCAGTAAGATCCCTGAAGCAACCATAATGACTGGTGAAATCCTGGAGCAGCATCAGGGAGTGAGCCAGAGTGACAGAGCTATCATGACCTCCAGAGAAACCCCAACAACTAAACCAGAAAACCAGGACCACTACCATACTGCACCCCAAACTGATGTATGGGGGAATGGGGTTGGAAGCCCCACTAGAGATTACTCCCTCCATTTCTACCCAGACCAGCCAGGAACACCACTATGCGACACAACGAAATCTGAGGAAGGACCTACCCCCCACATGGTAAACACTAGAGCAGTAAGTGAAGACCCAAAAGGAGGAGCACCATCTACAACAGAACAAAACCAAAGGCAGACGATGACATTGCTCAAAGAAATGGAACAAACACTGATGAAATTCTTATGGAATTACAAAAGAACCCAAATAGCCAAGGATTTTCAGAATAAAATGAGAAAGCATGGTTATATCAAATTTCCATATTTCGAATAATACAAAAAATATAGCAAAACAGCATGGTATTGGAAGAAAACAGACACACATATCAATGAAATAAAATTGAAAGCCTAGGAAAACTAATCGATGACATAAGCGCAAACTACATACACTGAAACAAAGAATGTCCTTTCAACAAACAGTCCTGGAAAAACTGAACCGCACATGCGAAAGAATAAAATGACTACTATCTCACATTATGCACAAAAGTCAGCTCAAAATAAAGGACTTTAAGAAAATATATATGATATAGAAAAGAAAAAGCAAAACACTCCATGACATAAACTTCAGTAACACCTTTGAGAACTCATCTCCAGAAGCATGGAAAATAAAGAATATAGACAGCTCAGTATATACCAAACTAAAGTCTTTTTACAGCAAAAGAGATAGTATCAAAGAGATACTTCACTGATGAAAGAAAATATTTGTGCAACATATATCTGCTAAGGGAACACTATCAAAACCTACAAAGAACTCACAAAACTTAACAAACCAAACAACCCAATCAAAAAATGGGCAGAAGTGCTAAGTAGACACTTCTCCAAAGAAATATAAATGACCAACAGACAAATGAAAAAATAGCCATCATCACATATCATCAAGGAAATACAAATCAAAATGATTGTGAGATATCATCTTACTCCTATCAGGTTGGTCTATATCCAAAAATCAGTAAGTGCTGTTTGGGAGAGATGTAAAGAAAAAGAAATCCTTTTATACTTTTGGTGGAAGGGTAAACTGGTCATTCTCTAAGCAAAGCAGAATGAAGTTTTCTTAAAATATTAAAATATGTATCTGCCGTATAACACAGCAATTCCATTCCTAGGTATCTATGTAAAGAACATGAATATAAAAATTGGAAAGAAAATTTGAACAACCCATTTTCACTGCACTATATATACAATAGCCTAAGGATGGAAGAGACCTTAGTAACAGATGCGTGATTAAGGAAGATGTATCACATAATCACAGTGGGATATTGCTCAGCTATCAGGAAATATAAAGTCATGCCAATTCCAGCAACATAACATAGAGCTGAGAGGCACTATGCTAAGTGAAATAAGTCAGAAGGACAAAGACAAATACCAGATGCTGTCGGTTACATGTGGAAAAAAGAAAACCAGACAAAGGGAAAGACTAAGTCAAACTCGACCTTGAGAAAGAAGCACAATGGACTATGGTGATGCACGATGTTTGATTGCCTGTGGGTGCAATACAGTAGCAATACCTAATGGGAGTATCCTAACATTACTGCAATTAAACAGAAAAATAGCCATTGAAAGTAGACTACAGAATTGATGTACTCACTGGAGAAAAGGGAGGGGAGTAGCATAAAATGAGGATGTAGCACAATGGGTTACGGATGCTTTGGTGATGGGAGTTGTTGTAATGACATGAGAAGAGGAGAACCCATGCTTCTGAAATACAAAAAATAAGGTAAATGAACAGTACCTCACTTAAAAATAATAATAATACCTGTCAAATAAGAATGAATTTTATGAATTAAGATATCTGTTCCTTGCAGCACTTATTTAGGATCCAAAACTAGACCTAACTGAACATACAATATAAAAGTTCAGTTAGTCACAGTAGGACACTTTGGCTGAACATCTTACACAGCTATCAAAATGTTTTAAAAGAATTTGAGAAGAAGTGCTATAATATTACATAGAAATAGAAATACTTTATATAAATATGCAAACAATATTACAACTTTTAGTTTTGTTAAAATGATTAAAGGAAAAGAAGTAAATACACAAATCATGGTTTTTTCCTTTTTTTAGAACATCTATTTCAAATCACCAGACAATTTGAAGGTGAGGTCTGCTAAAAAGTAGGGTAATTAGAAGGTAAAAATGCTATGACATTCTGAGTAATTGAAAAACATATGACCGTTCTCATCCCAGTCAAAACTACCAAAATGCCTTCAAATGTATCACATCACCTACAATGACTGTATCCCCATGAGTCATGGAGGAATTGATATTACTATCATTTATTTACATTGGGAATGGAACATTCTGGAGTTCACTTAAGGTCATCCTACAAAAGGAGAGAAAGCTGGAACAGAAGTCAGATAAAATCATTTCAGACTGGAGACTAAATCTCACACTCCACAATTAAGATGCAGCAGGAGAGTCAGGTGACCCATAGGGAGAACAGTCCTGCTTAGCAGAAAGTTTTAGAAAAACAAGGTTAAGGTTTCAAACCCATCTGACCAGTGATATTTAAGTAAGCAAAACTTATCAGGTAAAATATCTGAGTTTCTCTAGGACCCAGTCAGATTCATGAATCTGGGAACAAATAAATCAAACTCATACAAATCATGGCCACTACATAGAACCATAAATATTCAGGAAATAATCTTCCAAATCCACAAGATCTCTGAATTTCACTTACTTTTTATTCAGTATAGCATTTATATTTATTGTTCTAAGCCTTTTCTCACAATAGGGTCTTAGTTTTGTCACTTAGTTTATAGCATAATCTAATATTCTAAAAGCCAACAGTTCTTAGGAAAGACTTGAAGTAATTTCACTTATTGAGTCAAATAAAAAATAACTTCTCTCAAACTATGGAAACTAAATGTAACCTAAAATATGTAAAAAGCATTATAATTACATAGCTATGTTTTTCAATTTAGTTATATTCTCAGTTGTACAATCAATTCACAGGCATTTCAAATTTGTAAATCTATTCTAGGGAAAGTTATACCTTCAGTACTTTTGAGATTGGTTAGTATCTAATGTTAGGATTAAAACAAAGAGGTTGTATTAATAATCAATTGGTAAAAAAAAAAATAAGTACCATGCTCAAATAAAATGAATTTTAAACTTTTAGATTTGGATACCACAAAATTCAGAGCAAAAAGAAATCACTCACACATACCACCTATCAAACATCAACATAAAAACTCCATCTTCAAATTTTCTCTTTATCTCTTAGAATGTATGTTTTGAGCATCAATCCTAGATTTACTTGTCAAAAAATATTTACATGCAGGCTATATATACATCCATAGGATTGAATATCACTAATTTGACAAATTATTAAACTTTGACAATAAATAAAGGTAAATACATGTTCAAACCCCTGAAAGAGTATTCATTTCTATTATTTGATTAGCAAATGAACATTTAAACAAATGGTTATAAGTGCAGATATATTTTTTAATAAATCCCCAAAGAGCTAACTGGACTAAATCATTAAATGAAAAGTAAATTCCTAGAAGTAGAAAACCTTTACTATACTTGCTAAAAGGTTGTCAATTGTACCATTAAAAATCATAGTGGTGAGTGTTTTCCCCAAAAACCTACTTAAAAGAATGTGACCAGTAGAACTCAATTCAAATACTAACCAGAAGTTCTATTCAGAAACCCTACAAATAAGTATTAACAGATTAATTTTTTCTTTTATGAGTGGCATATGTGTATCACATTTTAGCATTAAATAAAGCATATAGTGCAACCACTGTCTATTTCAGAATGTGTATATGATCATTTTCAGTACTCAGCACAAAAGAAGCATAACTGCTTTGGAAAAACTGTGACTGTCAATTACAAAATGAAGAGCTTTGCAGAGCATATATTTGATACCCATCAAAAAGACAAATGTTATACAACTTGTATTTCATAATGATTTCAGCATTCTTAATCATTTCATTACGGTACTATAACATCAAATTTAACCAACTGATTATAATCATATACCTGAAACCTGCCTTTAAACACCAAAATCAGGACAATTCTTCCTTATCCAACTGCTTCACAGTATTCTTGAATAAAGCAGAGTATATATCATTTAACAAAAAGAGCTTAATTACAGTAGGTTGAGCATTGTTCATGAATTGATTTTTTTAAAATCAACAAATGTTTGTCTAAAATATTCCTGTTTTGGCTTTTTTTTTCTAGAAAAAAAGAGACGAAACATTTCAGTTTTCTCATAGATTATAAATCAAAGAAAAATTGAAAGCAGCTACATAAACAGTTCACTGGCTGCATCTGTTGTGTATGACATAATGATCTCTAATGTAGAGCATTTATCCTGCTCACCTCTTTGCTGCCATCTTTGAATAAACATGTCTTGACGCACCATTAATCTAAGCAGTGATGGATATTTTTCTTTCAAGAACAAACACATTTCAACTTTGAACTAGTTATACAACTGCAAAACCAAGGGAAAAAAGAATTTTGTGATACTTGTATATATTGCAAGTTGGTCTTTATAATTTTAAGTCTCTCCAATAAGAAACTTTTGTATTCTTTTCACTATTATCCTTCTACAGCATGGCACTTGCAGTATAACTGTTTTACCAAATATTTAGAGAACCTAAAAAAAGAATCTAGCATTTTTATCAATAATTTAATATAATTTTTAAAACCTAATGATGATGAACTCTATTTACACACACTTTTTAAGAAGTATGCTAAAATGTGAAGGGGATGAGTACTAGTAGCCTCTCTATATATACATTGCCCAAGATTACTGACTTCAAAGAAACATGACAAGGTTATTGCCTTTAAATAATTTCAAAATAGCCAAATAAAATTAATAACTTCTTCCTACTAGGAAAAATGTCAAACAATGTATCAAGAAAAAAACTTGTCTTGGTTTATATATGGCTATTGAACTGTTCTATTGAGGGCAATAAGCAATATAGAGTATTTTCAAAAGGTAATGTAAAGAGTCAATTCTCCAAAGTAAGAAGAGGGACGAATGTGTACACCTATATCAAGTATCACAACATTGGCTTCAGATTATATAGTAAATGATAATTAGGAATGTTCATAGATCAAGATATCTCTCTCTCTCTCATAGATCTCTCTCTTTCCTAATCATAATTAACTATGCTTGGCAAAGGGAACACAGATGAGAAAATACATAAGAAAAGCTTGTCTGCAAATATATTGGATAAACTGTTCAAGAAGGTCGAGGCACGTGAAAACAATTCTGAAACACTGCCAATGCCAAAGAAGCGCAGGCTAATCTCTGATACACAAGGAGGACCGTTTGTGTATGTGTGACGAGATCAGTGTAGTAGATTACTTTTACATCATGCATCTCATTACAAGCAAGTTGGGAAAAGAAAATTCAGGTCAGTTGTGCTTTCACAGTATTTCATTTCACTATCCTTCTTGTGGGATTACTAAAATATTAGCAGTGGTGTGCTTATGAGATATATGTGATCCCTGTCAAGGTGGGAGTTTAGCAGCACTTTTTTTAAGTGAAATGTGAGAGGAACATTACAATTTCCAAATTCAATTTCAGTAACTACATTAACATGACAAGGTTCTCAAGAACTGCCAAACACAACAAAAATGGACTGCTTACCAGGGGTAGCGCATTTCACTGTGGGACTCAGATTTGATGTCTCCACCCACTTCGCCCAGTTATCCATTTCTGACTGCTGACTGCCACACAGCAGTTGGCTGGCTCCCCTACTCTAGCTTTTCCTCAGATTAATACCTTTCATTTACATTACTGCTTTCTACTGTGGTTCTCAAATGACCTTTTTACAGGAATATAAAAGCACCAAAAAGCGTTGTTGAAGTCAGCTGAGTCCCCAGCTATATAGCACACAGTGGGGTGAACACAATTCCTAGGCACTGAATAAATAAACTTTCACACCAAGTAGAAAAAGAAAGTTCTAATTTGTTTATGTAAGAAATTCGGTTATTGTATATTAGCTTGGTACTTAAATTGTTTTCCAAATTTGTTAAAGAAATAAGTGAAATTATATTTTCATTAAGAACATATGCATTTCTCCTTGGGATGCCCATACACAACACGACAGAGTCCACTCTACACAGATTTACTATTCAAATATTTTTAAAACATCAGGGTGAATACTCATTAAGAAAAATCTGACATAGGCCATTACTACAGAGAGGGTCTGTCCTGGGAATGAGTATAAACACTAAACTGAAGTCTAGCGCCAAAGGAGAATGTTAACTTTACAAGTTTCCTCTTGGAGAGGTGAAAATATTTTTCAGTTTTTTAACATTTATGACACATTATTTCTCATATTAATGTCCTATTAGGTTTTACATTATAGAGAAATAGCTTTTATTATCATTTATCATAGAGTAGTAGTTTTACTTTAAACATATCACACCATTGTTTTACATTTACTAACACATTAACGTTATAATAAAAATTGTTCTTAAAAATATTAGTAACAGCTATAATTTATTGGTGTCCACAGTATTAAATCCTTTGCTCCTCTAATCTCCATTAATACCTTTCAGGACTGAGATACCCAACATAAAGATGAAGAAACTGTAAAAATGTAAAATGGTTCACTGAAAACTTCGATATTCATTATTGGCTTTACCACTACCTAATAGTAACATGTTCTTATTTGGTATGATTTGTTAGGCTATTATTAGGATAAGAAGGCTAAAAAAAGATGTTCAATATAATTTAAAAGCATTTGAGTCTACCAAAATGATACCAATTTTATACCACCTTTCATTAAGAAATAGTACACTGTTACCTAATTGATAGTATGCACTAAAATATAAAAACCTTGATTTAGGAATGTACCTAAAAATGTTTAAGAATTTCAGCACTTTATCTAAGCAATTCACCAATTCAAAATTGATTAATAAGTAGAATCTGAGAAAAAGGGCTATTTCTTCCTCTCCTCCTGAGCAAATTCTTTGAGAATCTTTAAAAATTCAGTATCAAATCTTCTCTCAAGTTTCCATCCTCTATATACTATTATCCTTTTTTAAACCAGTTGTAGGATTTTACTAGTTATTTTTTTGTCCTCAGAGCCCAGTACAGTAACCTGGTACTTGTTCTATAAGGCCTTATGTTCAATAAACACTTACAAAGAGAATTTACAAATAAAACACCTTAGCTACATATGCTATCAGAAAAAATCACATTTCATAAAATATGAATACAAGTCAAACCTTGTAAAATACAAGCTTTAATGAAAATATGAATTATGTAATGATCTTATCGAAACAGACTGAGATTTAGTAGATTTGGAGTGAGGCCTAAGAATCTTCATTTCTGGTAATCTTTCTCAAAAGATAACATTGCTGTTGGTCTTCAGGCCATCCTTCTGGTAGCAAGTACTTAAACCATTGGAATAATGCGTACCAGACTTGGTGAATGGTTTAGAAAACCATATGTTCCTCTTGAATGTTAACCTCTATTTAGACCTGTACCAAACCACAAGTTATTAAACCTAATAACTGAGAGCAATTATGTGTTTATGTGAACTTCCCTAAATGAGTCAGTTTTTATTTTTTCCTTTTTTTGAAAAGGATCATTTTTAGCAATGTATTTTCAGTACTAAAAGGCAGGACATGTACAAGGACTCAATTTCATAGTTAAATACATAAATTATTAAGCACTCAAGCAGACCACCTATTTGCTATCTCTCTGTCACTGTGCTTGGCATGGTACCTCAAATACTGGAGAATCTCAGTAATCAAGGCTGAATGAAAGAAAAGGAAAAAGTAACTCATTCTTTATCTGCAAACCATTGGGTGTTTATTATGCTTAAAATAATAGAAAATACTATTTCCTGGCACAAGGTCAAAATCCAAAGTGATATGGTAAACCATATAAATGAATTTTCAGTGTTAGATGGATCATGAAAAAGTGTTACTCTTTTTTCTCTACTTGTTACTCATATATATATATATATATATATACTTTGTTTATATATAAATATATATATACTATATATATACTTTGTTTATATATAAATTTCACATCTTTGTAATCCCCAAGGTTCACCCACACCCTCCCTGACTTTTCTCAAATACTGTAGTACTTCATTTATGCTGCACAATCAGTGAAACTTGTTTCCACTATTTTAAGTCAGAAAAAAAGGCTTTATTTTAAATCAGAATTATTGTCACTTTAAAAACCACCAGTGTGAAAGAGCAGTATTAACCATATATCAGATCACTACTTTTCTTTACATTCACTTTCTAAGCATCAGTGTCTTACTGATCAGTACAGACAAAAAATTACTAAACTAGAAGAATGACACGTCTCATTATTTACAAAATGGATATAGTTAATGGTATTTTGTTATCATAGTAGCGTTCTCTGGAGGAAAAATAAAGTTTCCTAATATTCAAGAGATGGTGTGACTATTTAATTAAACCATTTTGTGTTTTCCTCTGTACAATTAGTAAATTAATAAGTAAGTGGCATATAATGGGTAAACACTAAAAGTATTTTAAGACTTTGATATATCAAACAAGTGTTAAGCACTGACAATACAAAGGATATACACTGTGGCACTGTGAGGAATATAAATATACTGATAAACTTTTAAGAAAATTCACAAAAATAACTTTGCAGAAACAACAGGAAAAGATTTAAAAATCATTCAATTTTTTTGTTTTATCATTTAATTACAGCTTTTAAATTAAAGTTTTAAGGAAACATTGGGCTTTAAAAGATGCACTATTTGCCAATTTCACTAAATACCTCTGATAAACTAAAACTCTCTCTTCTCCTCAAAATTCATATTTTGAAGCCCTATCCCCAACATGAAAGTATTTGGAGATGGGACCCTTTGCAAGATAACTAGGTTAAATTAAGTCATGAAGGGAGGGTCCTGAGGAGGTTAGTGTTTTCATCAGAGACACTAAAACAGGTACCATCTCTTAAGCTCAGCTGTCTGCAAGGCGCAGGAAGAGGATCCTTGCCAGAGTAACGAGGCTGGCACCCTAACCATATGAACTTCTAGTCTTCACAACTGAGAAACCATTGTTTCTAACTCACCCCTCCTATGGGGCTTTGTTATAGCAGACTGAGTTAACACAACCTCTTCATTGCCCCTTATATCATCATATATGAATTATTCTGGGTTATAATTATGTGACTTAAACTCCCATAAATGTATTTTTATTATATAAGAGTTTTAGAAGTGGAGTTAGTCAATAAATATTAATTCTTCAATTGCCAATTGTTCATAAATATTAAAAAGAGAGACACAGAATACTACATTTATTTTACCAAGTAACTAGAAATATGTTTTGGGTGAGGGGTTACCTCATTAGCAATAAGCGTAGACATGCAGACATTCCCCTACACAAAACCTCTTTCAGCAGCATCAGAAAGAGAATGCTTTTTGCATGTGTCACTTCTCAAGGCCAAACCTCTAGCACGCTTCTTGTTATATGCAATTAGCTCCATGCCAAGATTTAGTACATTTCATAATAAATCCCTTGACCACATTAACTGTAGGCTTGGCAAAGACGGAAAGGCTCTATTCACGAAGGCAGAAAACAAGCCACAGGACTTACCCCACAGCAAAATTCACTTACTGGATGCCAGCACACTACAAATTTCAACAGCCTGCAATTCCCTTCATCCCTCCCCCTCTATGTTAGGTGGGGGAAGGGGAGGGAAGAAAAATACAACCTGCCATATGACTGTGATTAAAGAGTTTATGAGTGAAAAAGGCTACAGACAAACTTGGTTTGTTTACTTCTTCCTTCTCTTCCTAAATCTTGTTACTCGCTCCCCTTGACCTCACCCTCCAAATACACCCACCTCCAAAACCCTAAAATTACTTCAGAGATGAGATCCAGAGTTTACCCCCCATTTAAACAGTAACCATCTGTTGCTTACAGGAAGACTGTAGCTCCTTCTCAGGTTTCCCATTCTGGAGCACAGAGGTACATTATGGCTGTTCTGCATGGAAAAGCTCTCAGAACAGCAGCATCCATGAAAATAACCTGGAGTCCAGGGAAGGAGCGGGTATAAGACAACAAGCACTTCCTCTGTTTATTGCAGAACAAGGAGTAAAATCTTGTGTTTTCTCATAATCACCTCTGCACTAAAGACATCAGAATGACAGCATTGCAGAATACATGGGATATATGCAGAATACATGTGATATACAGAAGCCTTCAGCTGCCCAAAAATAAATTTCAATTTTTATGTATTTTCCCTTATGAATCTGAGCCTTAATTTTGTCTAGAAAATGGAAATACAGAGATGTCCCGGGACTTAGATATGTTTGATTTGGAAAATGGCTATTATGCATATGATGCATGCAAATTCTAGTTATATTATGACATAGTAATGAAAAAATGCTTTAACTGCAAGCAAATTATGATAAAAATTTAGGAAGAGACTGAAACATCTTCATTAAAACCCTACTAAGTTGCTGTTTGGACAACAGACTTGGAATATCAGTACTGAACTATTTATTCTACCATTTACAATAAAAAATCAATAGGAGGGAATTCTTTTGGATCCCACACATGAAGTTTCTGGTAGTAACATATTTTAAAAACTCAGTTATAAATTTCTGACTCCTTTAGGCTCCACTATATACTTAAAATATATAAGGTTCCTGAAGTTAGTCTTTTTAAAATTAGTCCTATATAACTTAGTATTACATGCTACAAAACCAGAATGTTTTAATTCTGAAAGATGGTTTTCAACATTAAAAACAATGATATAAGTGGATTTTTTTAAGTTATATCATTAATATTTTTCCAAGAATAAAATCCAATACAAAAATTGATCCTATGTAAACCTATTTGTTAAAAATCTTGTAGCAAAATAACTAAAATTTGAACTAATCTAGCAATTTTGGGTCACTGGTCATTGTTTTTATGGGTAAAGATAGGAATTTATGGTCAGCATTTCTCTGTCTTGGTTCCAGTTTTATCACATAGAAATAAGCTTTGGCCTAGGTTATTTAACTTCCATATGCTTTAGTTTCCTATCTTTAACACAGTATCATCTACTTCACACAGTTGTTATGAAAAAAATGTTTACAATGTGCTTAAAACAGCACCAAGTCCAAAGAAAGGACTTCATGTATGTTATTACTGTTCATATTATTCATACCATTATGATGATCTTATAGTCTCAACACCCTATATTAGCAAAACCTAGCCAACATTTTTCTGGCCTGTGTATTTAGCAAGGAAACTTCACCATGATCTTCTTCCCTACTCCACAAAAAAAATCCTCTTCAATCATCCAAGATTAGAAGTCAATAATTCCATGAAGGTCAAAATATTAAAAAAGACTCATCCAGGTGACAAAATTAATGAAGCTACTTCTTTTGTATTTTACACTTTCTAAAAGCTGTAAAGGTTTATTTCATGCAATTTAAAAAATAAAAATTATTTTTTAAAATTAAAGTAAAACCATCCCATTTTTATCCTGAAATGAGTGAAAACAAAGAGTCCTGAACCAAGGAAGCATTGTAGAAATACTCTGTTCAAGTGAGCAGATTTATAAACTATTCTTTATTACAAAGAGTGTTAGATACCTGTGACAATGACCCACATCAAAAAGATCAGAAACAATAAACACTGGCAAGGTTGTGGAGAAAAAGAAATCTTCTTATGCTATTGGTCAGAATGTAGATGGTCCAACCCATGTGGAAAATGTTATGGATCTGTAAACAGTGTAAATGCCTCAAAACAGATGAATGAATAAGTGGATCAAGAAGGTGTGGTATTCATAATGGAATGCTATTCAACAATCAAAAAGATAAAACGGTGCTATTTGTAGCAACGTGGATGGAGCTGGAGGGATTATGCTAAGTCAAGTAAATAAGAAAGAGAAATAGCAGATTGTGTCACTCATGGGTAAAATACAGAAAAGCCAAACAAAGGGTCACATAAGAACAAACTTTAAAATCAACCCTTGAAAGTTGATCATAAATATGTGGCTTTCAGAGGGAAAAGGGAGAAGGAACACAAGGGGAAATGAAGGAGGAGGCAAAGAGACCACAATGCACTTCAGCAGAGGGAAATTGGATGCTTCAATGGGATTGCTTTAGTACCTACTGCTGAGGGGGAAATCCTATACTGTCAAAACACTGGCAAAGTTATGGAACAATGCTACTTCAGTAACAATAAATTAAATAAAAAAAAGGAAGTATAAGAATGTAGAATAAAATATTAACTGCAAAAGCAGACTATCAATAAAAATTATTAGTTGATTTATAATGCTACTATGTGCCGTTTAGGAAACAAAATTGCTTTAGCAAGGCCCCACAAGTTAAAGTTAAATACAAGGCTTAGAGGACTTCTGACGACAGGAAAATCCAGCTCCTCCATAAGTAGGTAAACTGCAGAAGAACAGATTAGATGTCAAATATTTGTTCATAGAACTCAGCTGATCTGTCACTGTAATAATGATTAGACACCTCTATTGGAAGTTTTCTCAGTTTCTTTTTCATCTTTGGATAGTGTTTAGCACATAGTGGAAAAAATCAAAAGTTGCTGAACTGAACATTAGAAATAGTCGGCAAAATAAAATTCTTTTCTAATACAAAAATTTCCTTTGAACGTCACACTTCTGTGTTGAGAGCAATGATAATCATTTCCTTACGATCTACAAATGTGGTTTATTTGTTCCTGATCTTCTCTTACACACTAACCATTTCACCTTTTTTCAATGCTCCAAGTTCTTTTAGTGTATTAGGAAACTTTATTTTTAAGACCTAGTGATCAGAGAATACTATCCAAATATTCCCACTTCATGAAAACAACTGATGCTTTCTCCATGACTTACAAATGGTTATTTTACTGAATGTGTGACAGGTGCTGAAAAAAAAATGTTTAAGCTTTACCAACATGGAATAAAATATATTAAATATAAGATACAGATAATGAAGAGAGAGCTAGATATAATGATAGAGCTAGAAATCTCCATTATGATCCACTCTAAATTAGGTTATTTGGATCTTCTATTTCCTTACTATCCATTTGCCCGTCTCATTTGTCTTGTGCTGAGTACAGTGTAATAGTGACAGCATTAAGGGATTTCTAATCATCTTCTCATATGCTCTGCAGATTCTGTTGTGGGTAGGAACATTCATACTCAATATTGTAGATTTATTTACATATATATATATTAGCATTAAAAACGGACTTAACGATACATAATGCTTTGATTCCACATCATTTTTATCACGTCCTCGTTTTCTTTCTCCATCCTTTTATTTGATATATTTTTGCTCATTCCTTTATCTTCAACATTTTTAAATACTCTGTTCTAGGTGTAAGTCTAACACAGTATATATCTGGGTTTCAGTTTGAGTGCCAAAATAAACCTTTTCATTTTACTAGGTGAGTTAACCATGTTCATACTTATTATGGGCAGCCAATATTCCCAATTACAACATCATCTTAGAAAATTGAGTATTTTATTACAATTTCAATATGCCCTTTTAATTTAAAAAAATGAAAGCAATATTTAGAAAGGATTACTTCTGATACACTGGTTGTGCTTGTATTTGTACAATTTTCATGTACTTATTCTGTTATTTCATCTTTTACAATACACTTTAGCTTTTTTTCCATTACTGCACTAAATCCTATTGCCCACACTACAGTTTTTCCTATTATCATCTCTCCTGTCTCTTCTGATTTTTTTTTGGTGTAGTATTTCATCTCTATCTTTGTTTTACTTACTTATTTATTATTAAATACTATCAGTATATTTTGGTTAAAGAGTCTCTAGTCATCTCTTGGTTTGGGTGAAGCTCATCCTATAGTAGATTGTTCAGGAAGATGATGAATACAAAATTCCCTAAGTTCTTGCAAAGCACATTTTCAAGGTTTGTTATTTGAAGGATAATTTGAATGTGAAATTCTTGGTTCCATTTCATCGAATTTCTTCTTCCCCTTCCTTCCTTCCTCCCTCTCTCCTCCACCTTCTTCTCTTAGTTATCCCTGTTCACTATTCAATTGCCAAAGAACTCCTATTTCTTACTTTTAACTCTTTTTTTCCTACTTGCAAAGCTATGTGCTCCGAAGATTGTCCCATCAAATTGCTGACCTGCTTCTTTAAATAGCATTCTTTGAAATCTTTTCTCTGCAGTCTTGCTCTTATCCACCCAGTTTCTTTTTAGTGTTTTCAGATGTGGATCCCATTTAATCTCTGTATTGGCCTCTCTACCTCTTTATCAAGTTCATTAGCACTATCCCTCCTGACTCCCAGCACTTTCTCAGTCTTTGTACACTGCCAGCTAATAGAAATATGACTGAAGGGGCAGAATTTGCAGAACTGTAATCTCAGCATCCTTAGCCTACTGGTAATGTTGACAATGTAGTACACTTTTT